>PVKY010001333.1:0-27500 GCA_004027775.1 Bradypus variegatus
ACTGGGGTTGGGGCGTGCAATAGGAGGGACAGAGTGGCCAGGGAGACCAGGTAGAAATGAAGCTACTGTAAGCAATCAAAACACGAGATGATGAGGGGCTAAACTGGGCAAGAAGTAGCAGAGAGGGTGCAAATTGTCAGCACTTAGTTTTCCATCAGGATTGGAGGGTGAGGCACCTTTAGAGACCTATGGGATGGGACAGAAGTCCTATAGTCCTAAGGGACACTTCCAAAAGAGCCCCACTACTGACTCCATAGAAGTAGAAGGTTATTGGAGGCTGCAGTATTTGCTGACACTGAATAGCTATTTTTTATTATTTTAATTTTATAATTTTTTTATTAGAGAAATTACAGGTTTACATAAAAATTGTGCAGAAAATATGGAGTTCTCATATACCCAAACCCCATTATTAACACTTTGCATTAGTGTGGTACCTTTGTTATAATTGATGAAATAATATTATTAACTAGATTCCATGGTTTAACTTAGGGTTCACTGTTTGTGTTGTATGGTCCTAAAGCTTTTAAAAATATTTTATGTTTTAATAACATGGCTACAACCTAAAATTTCCCCTTTGAGCCACATTCAAATATATAATTCAGTGGTATAAATTACATTCAAAATGTTGTGCTAACCATCACTAGCATCCATCACCAAAGCTTTCTTGTCACCCAAGATAGAAATTCTGTACTAATGAAACATTAACTATTTCCTACCCCACCCTGGCCCCTGGAAGCCTGATCCTAGTTTCTGACTCTATGACTGTGCATTTTCTAATTATTTCATTTAAGTTAGATCATACAATGCTTGTCCTTTTGAGTCTGGCTGATTTCATGTAACTCAGTGTCTTCAAGGTTCCTCCATGTTGCTGCAAGTCTCAGAACTTCATTCCTTCTCACAGTGGAATAATGTTCCATGGAATGTATATACTACATTGTGTTTATTTGTTGGGTTGTTTCAATCTTTTAGCAATCGTGAATAGTGCTGCTATGAACATCAGTGTGCAAATATCTGTTTGAATCCCTGCTTTCAAATCTTTTGGGCATATACCTAGAATGGGATTCCAGGTTATATGGTAATTCTATATCTAACTTTATGAGGAACCGCCAAACTGTCTTCCACAGAGGTTGCACCATTTTACATTCCCACAAATGGGGAACAAGGATTTCTATTTCTCTATATCCTCTCCAATACTTGTTATTTTTAGTTTTTAGTTTTTTTTTTTTAATATTAGGCCTTCTGTTGGGTTTGAAGTGGTATCTCACTGTGGTTTTGATTTACATGACCCTAATATCTGATATTGAGCATCTTTTTGTGTGTTTTTGACCATTTGTATATATTCTTTGGAAAATTGTCTATTCAAGTCTTTTGCCCATTTTTAAACTGGGTTGTTTGTCTTTTTATTGTTGAGTTGTAGGTTTTCTTTATATTTTTTGGATACTAAGCTCTTATTTGATATGTGGTTTCTAAATATTTTCTCCCATTTTATATGTTGTCTTTTTACTTTTGTAATGAAGTCCTTTGATGCACAAAAATTTTAAATGATGAAGTTCCATTTATCTGTTTTTTCTTTTGTTGCTCATGCTTTTGGTGTCAAGTCCAAGAGAACATTGCCTAATACAACTAGTTAGCTCTTGGCCCCTATTGCACTTTTTTCTCAGTAGAGATCGAGTTAGTTGGTCTTTAAACCAAGGTATAAGGCCTCTCTGCTTACTCAACTGGTGGCCTGGAGCTAATTACAAGCTTATTGGAGATACTCTGTCATGCTTAATTTTTCTTAACTATCAGGTTTTAGCCCAAAGGTAGGGGACAAAGGGACAGAGTAGGACCTGTATTTTCCATTGGGATACTTTCCAGCATTCCTAAGTCAGTTTTCCCATAGTGTGATGTCAGCTTTTGCTGGAGATTATGAAATACCCTTAGTGATAAGCAGTTTTTATTCTGATGGTGATTAAACCTTTTATGAGTCAGTCAACTTCCCTCCCTCTATTCCTTTCCTTTCTTTTTTTAATGAACATTGAGAAAGCCTGCTGCTGAGTCACAGGAGGGTAAAATAATACAGAAATGATAACCAGCAGCTCCTACCCTCAAAGGAGCTTGTGATTCAGCAGAGTAAACAGAATGGACACAGAGGACACATGGGAATAACCAAAAGGGAGGGCAGCAGAATGGGAAGAGGATTCATATTTCCGATCTGGAACATGGGGTGATGATTATGGGGAACATATCTTCCAAACTGAAGATACAGAGTGGGTGGTCTGACTATGGACAGTCTGTGCTATATCAGGGCTGTCCCTGAAAATCAGGTACACATGGACACTGGAGTCCCCAGGCCATTTGAAACCTCACTCCAACAGCAATTGAGGCTAGAGAACAAATAAAACTGCAAAGCTCATGGTGAAGTGTCCCAGCCAATGATCAAGCAGGCAATCTCTTCTGTGTGTGTAAAGTGGTGTGGGTAGCAGGGTCCAGGGAGCTGGCTTGGGTAGAGGTTAACGGCAGAAGCTCTGGAGTAAGAAGAGCAGAAGCTGTGGAGTGAGACTCTGTATTCAAATCCTGCCTCTGGCACTTACTTAGCTATGTGATCTTGGTTAAGTTACTCTACCTTTCCGTGCCTAAAGTTTGCTCATCTGTATAAAGGGGATAATAGTGTCTTACCACTTAGGGTCTTTGTGAATATTAAATGAGATAATACAGAGTAAGCACTCAAAAAGGTCATCTCTCATCATTGGTAATATAGTCATTATTTCCTCTGACAACTGATCAAGTACGTGATATGAAATAGACTCCAATTTTTATTCATGTTGACCAAAAATATAAAGCAAATAAAAAAATAGAGCAAAGTTTCCCACTGAATCCCAAATCTGCTTTAGGAAAACTAGAAATTAGGAGAAAACTCTGAACTATTCAAATGGCCAATAAGCTTTTGAAAAGATGCTCAATACTAGTGGTCCTCAAAGAAACACAAATTAAAACCATGAAATTATACCACCACACACCCATGAGAATGGAGTGATGAAGAAGACACAATATCAAGAGGTAGTTGGATGGGGATATAAATGGACAAGACCACTTTGAAAATACCTCTGGCAGTCTCTACTAAAGCTAAACCTCTGCCTACCCTGTGACCCAGCCATCTCTCTCGGGGACATAGTCAACAGCTACGTAGCATAGTCCATCAAAAGACACACACAAGATTGTTCACAGCAGCACAACTTGTGAATAGTCTCAAACACAAGTGTCCGTCAACAGTAGAATGGAGAAATATATAAATTGTGATTTGGTCAAACAAATGTAATTTTTGCAGCAAAGAGGATGAATGCACAAAGTGTGACTATGCACAAAAATCAGCATGGAGCTTACAGGGATGGTGAATGGCAAAAAAAAAAGCCAGAGGACAAAAATGCATAAACTGTGAATTCCATTTATACGAAGTTCAAAAACAGGCATAGATGTTTCATGTTGTCCAAAGGCAAAGGTGGTTACCTTGGGTGGAGGAAGGGTGTAAGTGGTTGAAAGGGAGCACGAGGGGGTTTTCTGGGGGTGCTGGCAATGCTCTGTTTCCTGATCTGGTTGCACGGGTGTGTTCATTGTATGCACACTCATTGAGCTTATGAGTGTACTTCTCTGGGTATGCACTATACTTCAGTAAAACATTTAGGCCATGTGTGTCCAGGAATCCCTAAGCCTGGAACAGTCCTTGCATAGTCAGCTTTGTCCCAGCCCCAGGAAACAAAGCTACTCCCTCCCTCTTCTGCAGCAGGACGGGGAGCAGTTCCACCAGGGGCCGTGGTTGCTGAGGGTGGCGGCTGGAGCGACATCCTTCTTGTTCACCGCTACGTCCATGATGCCCAGCTCTGTGCCCATAGATAGATGCTTGAGGAACCGCTATTGAATGATGGAGGGAAGGAGGGAGGGAGAGAGGCAGGGGGGTTGAGCAGTAGCAGAGGGAGCAGAATAGTCTCTTCCTCTTGCAAGCAGGCTTTGGGTTTGCCTGGCATAAACGGAGCTGATGTTGAGAATCACGCACATCCACCAATGAGGGTTCCCAGAGTTCTACCCTGGACCCAAGCCTGAGATGTTCTATTTGTCCCACATGAGACTGAAAAATGAACTTATTCATAGAACTGTAGTCGAAGCCTCACTCGGAGCCAAGAAGGGCCGGCCACTGTCCTTGAGCAGTCTGCAGGGTGGCGGGGGCCCCTGGTCTCTGCCCCCTCCTGCTTACGTGAGTGCTGCCACTCCCACAGGGAAGGTCGCCTGGCTGCAGAGCAGGTGTGGCTGAGGGACGTGGCCGAGGAAAGAAGGGTGGGGATCGAAGGAGGTCCAGGGTCCATCCCGGGGTGGGGGAGAAGACTTGAAAGAGCACTCAAAACTCGATCGGGGAGAAAATAGAGGGAAGCCGCTTCTGTTTGTCTCTGCCGATGCAGAGAACAGCTGATTGAAGTGGGGAAAACCAGCCTTTAAGTCTTCATTTCTTGCAGCTTCTGCAGTGGTGGCACCTTACCAACCAGAAGCTTTTCTTCTTACGTGATATATTCTGGTGTCCCAGGGAGAGTCTGCTGCTGTGCTTAAAATGTCAGGAACATAGACTTATTCTAATGTGAAAGTGGGAGACATTGTAATCCTGTGCAGTGTGATTTAAGGGATGTGGGAAATCCACGCCACCCACAGGCAGATCCTATCCCAATGTGTGAAATGCCACCTTTACCAACGTGCTCCATTGTTTCAATGTCGGTGCCCCCCTTGAATGGCTGAACATGACCATGCCCGTCAGAACCCCCTGGAAAGGTGATACTAGAAAACCTCAAGGAGCTCTCGGCCAAGGAAGGAACATGAAGTTGGGGTGGGAAAAGCAGAGGCCAAGCCATGGTGCTGCTTAGTGACCATGCTGAGTGACAGTAACTTGAAACCCCACGTGAGTTTAACTGGAGATACAGACCTGGATCCCAGGACCAGAAACCTCAGCAACACCTGGGAGCTTGTCAGAAGTGCAAATCCTCAGGCTCCATCCCAGACCCGCTTGCGACAGAAACTCCGAGGGTGGGGCCCAGCCACCTGAGCTTTGACAAGCCCTCCAGGTGATTCCAAGGCCCTCTGGAAGTTTGAGAACTTAAGGCATGGCCTTAACCATCTCTCCTTCACCCACCAACATTCTGTGCCCTTGGAAGAGAGATCAAAGCAAAGTGGTATCAGATCGAAGGTTCTGCTCAGGAGTTTAGGACGTTTCCTGGGGATCTTTGTCCCTGGCCTGGACTCATGAAGCCCATGTCATCCTATCGCTATAAGAGCCCAGGTTCTAAAAACACACTGAGTTAGGTTTATAACCCTGGCTCTACCACTTACTGGCTGTTGGGAACCTGGGCAAGTTGCTTACCCTCTATGACCGTTGTTTTATTCATCTGTAAGAAGCAGGCCTGTCTGATCAGGGTTGTCGTGGACATCCTAATGCAGTGCACACAGTAAGGGATCAGTAGATGGGTCTCTCAGTTATCAGTCATGCAACTTCACCTAAACTTGAAGAAATTAGACCAGATTTCAGATCAGCCCGTAAGCTCGTCTAGGCGGTGGTGGTGGGGTTGGGGGTGCTGGGAACCACTCAGCGGTGCAGTACAGTGTTGCTTCACATTCTGCAACGTCACTTGCTACCTCCCTGTGACGCCGAACACTGTGAAAAGACAGGCGAATATTAAAGTATCTTCCAAAACAAGGCAATAGAGCTGGTGAATTACTTCTGCCCATCTGCAAGGGTGCATCACACAGCAGATGGAACTGTGAACTAGCCTGGCATCTCCAACTTTGCCTCCTGATCTTGCAGGTAGGGGGTGGGGTGGGCAAGCACCTGCAGACTTTTTCATGGATTGAATGAGCATAGCTGGCTGGCAAGCTTATAGACAGAACTTCCTGCACCCCCCATGATTACCTACCCACACAGTGATTTATGGTCATTCTGTTTTCATTTATAAAACTGACAATATTTCAGCTGATAAATATTGATATATGGGAAATTCAGCAGCCGCAGGATAAAAGCCACTGGCCCCATGGCGACATCTGGCCGCCTTAGAAAGACGTCATGCACTTGCCCTTCACCCCAAGGAATGCTGATTGCTATTAGGTATAATGACTAGTGTTTAAGGTCCACTGGAATATGACAAGAGGATTAAACTCAGCCATGGTCAGGGTAGATCCCAGGCATAAACAGGATCAAGAATCTGGGATGTTTGTGCAACCAAACTCTTGAAGAAATACCCTACTATGTGATCCTTAAATACCAACAGGTTTTTGCAATGTGGGATGGAGATGCTAGCTTTTATAATTGAGGACGTAGACTGTTTGCCTTGAAGCAGGCTGGATTTGTCACTTATGGGTAGCCTGCAAATGCTGTGACTCTGATTTTCTCCCCCAAAAATGCTCCCCGTGATGACAGTTACAGTGAATGGAATGGGCACTGCCTTTTCCTGAAGATGTCAAAGTTCTGGCTGTGAGTCTGTCTTCCCCAGTACTCCTAGAAGGCAGTAGTTTCCATTTCTCCAGGGCAGCTTCAGCACAGGTTGGCCAATGACATCAGGGGCCACAGCTTGACTGACTGAGCACTCACCTGTCCCTGAGCATGTGCCCTATGGCCCTGGGTCAATGGGGCCAGCAGCTGGGTTGGGAGCAGAGCACCAGGGAGGAAACGAGGGCCTTGAAGAGACAAAGCACAGAGTTGTCTTGGCTTTTCCCTTCCCAAACTTGGCGCTGCTTCTGGATGGCCCACCAAGTGTGCTAAAACTCGGATTTCAACTGGTTTTTATTTTCAGACATTTTGATTCAGTGGGTCTGGGTTAGGGTGGAGACCAGAATTCTGTCTTTTAACAAATTCCACAGGCACCCATGATGAACAACCAGATTTATTTCTTAAGTATTAATATAGAAGAGGCTCTGAAAGGGGACTTGGGAAGGGAGGGTTGGTGGCCTCTGCAGAACCAGATGCCTCCTGACTGTTTGTCTAGCTTGCTGCCACCCTCCTCAGGACACTCTGCTTCTCCTTCATGCTGGCTGAGGTTGGTTACAGTTAAAGTCTGAGTCCCTCAGCACTGTGCTTCTCAACATTTTGGGGGGTCTTACGCTCCTTTGGGAGGCTGGTTTTAAAAACTGTCCTGAAAAATATTCACATGCCTACACAATTCTGACCATGGTTTCAGGAATGTCCATAGGAGGCTAAAGATTTAGCCTTGGGAGAGGAAGACTACGATATTCAAGAACTCAACCAAAAGCTAACAGAAACTGAAAAAAAAAATTAAAATGTAGGTCTCTTTTAATCATACTACAACTAGTGTTTCTCAAAGGCTGCATGGGCCATTTGCAGTTTTTTAGGTTCCTGGTATAAAGTAAAGAATGAGGAATTGCTAAAACAGGGCTTATGTTGGATATGCTTAATTGGCAGTGCCCATCCAGTCCACCTCCTATGAGAATGCCTTTCTGCATCTCAGAGGAAAGCTGAAAACCATATTTTCCAGGCTCCCTTGCAGCTAAATATAGATATATTACATTCCATAGATGCTTGCACATAGTTCAGAAGGCAGAAGTGGGGAAGGTCCCTTTCCTGCTGCTTTGGGCCCTTTTCTCCAGGCAGGTGGTTGCTGCTGCAGGAGCATTTTCAGGTCCAGCTTCAACGTCCTGGGAGACGGTAGCAGCAGTCCCTGCAACCCAGGATCTCTACTACCGCCATGTGTTCTGGAACTCAGAATCTTACAAAATTATTGGCTGGTTTGGAGGCATGGGCTCCAGGCTTTTAGTTACTTATTGTGGAAGCTTAGGTCTCTATTTTTGAGCTCACTTCTTTCCTAATATAATAATTTAAAGCTGTAACTTTTTCTCTAAGCATTACTTGTTCACATTTGGCTTTTTCCATTATCATTAGTTCAAAATATTTTCTAATTGCCCTTGTGATTTCTTCTTTGATCCACTGATTATTTAAAGGTAACTTATTTCATTTCTAATTAATTGAGGCCTTCCAGATATGTTCTTGTTGTTAATTTCTAATTTCATGTTTTTTGCATGATTTAAATCCTCTGAAATTTATTGAACCTTGTTTTATGGTTCAGCATATGGTTTCTCTTGGTGAGCATACCATGTGCAATCAGAAGAATGTGTATTCTGCAGTCATTGCATGCAGTGTTCCATAAATGAAGTAAAGGTAACTATAAGTATTGTTCAGTTCATTTATCTCTATTGAATATTGAATTTTATTGAATTTCCTGAGAGGGGCTGCTAAAATATTCAACTATGGCTGTGGACTTGCTTATAAATTTATTTGTCATTTTTTCTTCACAGATACTGAAGCTTTGTTACTAGGCACATATACATGTAGGGTTGCTTGTCTCTTGATGAATTGGTCCTTTCAACCTTATGAAATATTGCTCTTTGTCCCTCGGCATATTATTTTCTTTGAAGTCTATTTTATCTGTTATTAGTACTAAAGCCTTCTTATCTTATTGTTTGTGTGGTATATCATTTTTAATTCATTTACTGTCACTTTATCTATATCTTATGTTTAAAGCTCATGTCTTGTGGACAGCATATATTTGGCCTTGCCATTTCATACTATGTGATAATTGCTGCCTTTTAATTACCTTTTTCTAAACTTTTATTTTAAAAGACTTTAAACTTACAGAACAGTTCAAAATTACTACAGACCCCATACAGAGAACTCCAACATAGCCCTCCCCCAGATACCCAGATCCACCAATTTCATGTTTTGCCATATTTGCTGTATCATTCTGTCTACCATCAATTCATCTGTCTATCTTTTTATCAATCAATTTTCTGAACACTCAAGTGTACATTGTATATATCATGCCCTTGAACACTTAATACCACCATTTACGCTTCCCCAGACCAAGGATATTCACTTATGTAACCACCTTAAGTACAGTTATCCAGTTCAAGAAATTTAACATTGATACAAAGCTTAGAGTCTATATTCCAATTTTTTCATATGTCTCAGTAATGTCCTTTTGAGCCTTTTTTCTACCCTTGTTAGATCCAGTTCAGGATCATGTATTGCATTTAATTGTCATTGTCTCTTAAGTTGATTTTTCTTTCTTTCTTTTTTAATTGCAAGAACATACATAAAACATAAACTTGCCCATCTCAAGCTCTCCAAAGTATACCATTCGATGGGATTAACTAAATTCATACCTTTAATTAACTAGTGGTACCCTCACTACTTTGCATTACTAAAACGTTTCAATATTCCCAAATAGAAGCCCTAATATATGCATTAACTTCCTATTCCCTCTGTCCCCTGCACCTGGCAACTCGTATTCTAATTTGTCTCTATGAGCTTGCATATTCTCTGATATTTTCTTCATGGTTACCATGGGTCTTAAATTTAACATCTCAAATAGATAACAATCTTGTTTGCTTTGACACCAACTTAAAATCAGCTGTATACAAAAACTATGTTCCTATACTCCTCTGTTCCCTCATCTTTATGCAGTTCATGTCACAAATTAGATGTTTATAAATTGTGAGTCCAAAATCACTGATTTATCATTACATTTTATGCATTTGCCTTTTAAATACTGTAGGAAGTATAAAGTGGCATTACAAACCAAAAACACAACAGTACTGGCATTTATATTTACCCATGTTATTACCCTTACTGACAACTGTTATTTTTTTCATGCAGCTTCAATCTATTGCCTAGTGTCCTTTCCTTTCAACCTGCAGAACTCCCTTTGGGATTTCTTGTAGGATAGATCTAGTGGTGATAAACTCCCTCAGCTTTTGTTTATCTGGGAATGTCTTAATCTCTCCCTCATTTTTGAAAGAGTTTTACCAGATACAGAATTCTTGATTGGCAATATTTTCTTTCAGCTCTTTAAATATGTCATCGCGTTGCCTTCTTGCCTCCATGGTTTCCAATGAGAAACTAGAACTTAACTTTATTGAGTGACATGCTTCTGTTTTGCAGCTTTCAGAATTCTCTTTATTTTTGGAATTCAACAGTTTGATTATAATATGTCATAGTATGGATCATTTGGGTTTATCCTGTTTGAAATTTGTTGGCTATCTTGGATGTGTATATGTCTGTCTTTTGTTGAATTTGGGAAGTTTTCAGCCATTATTTATTTAAATATTTTTTGCCTCTTTCACTCTTTCTTCTCCTTCTGGGTCTCTCATAATGCATATATTGTTATGCTTAATGATGTCCCACAGGTTCCTCAGGTTCTGTTCACTTTTCTTCATTCTTTCATCTTTCTACTTCCTAGACTGCAGGTTTTCAAATGTCTTATCTTCAAGTTCATTGATTCTTTCTTCTGCTAGCTCCAGTCTGCTATTGAATCCCTCAAGGGAATTAATTTCTGTTCCTGTGGTCTTCAGCTCTGTTTGGTTCCTTTCATAATTTCCATCTCTTTGTTGATATTCTCTTTGTAGTCATCTGTTGTTTTTCTTATTTTCCTTAGTTCTTTGTCCATGTTTTCTTTTAGCTCTTTGACCATATTTAGGGCCATTTTTGAAAGTGTTTGTCTGGAATATTCCAAGTTGGGTCTTCCTCATCAATGGTTTCTAATGCTTGATCTTCTCCTTTACCTAGGTCATCACTTCCAGTGTCTTTATATGTTTTGTAATCTTTTGATGAAACCTGGCAATTTTGGTATTTTAATGTGTTACCACTGGAATTTAGACTCTGAGGCATCTGTTCCTTAAGCTTGTATCCAGCTAATGTCATGATAGAGCTTTTCTTGAATGCTACCTGCTAACAACAACAACAAAAAAAACACCTTTCTCTTTCTTTTCAGATGGACCTATGCCAGTGCTCTCCTTCAGGGCTTATTCATACAATGAGTAGAGAATAGCTCCAGGTCTCCCTGATTTTTCTGTGCTTGCATCTTTTCTTCACTTTACATGTGTGCTCCTAGGAATTCCCCCATTTACACAGATACAAATGTCCCCTCTTCCTTAGGAAACAGTTTCCTCATAGTCCTGGGCATTGTACTATATGTCCGACAGCCAGTAATCCCATGTCCCAGGAAGCCATGCCCTGACTGCTCTCCCACAGTGTTCTGTAGGAGAGCTCTATATGCTGCTTTCCACATGCAGGACAAGTTCTTGGATGATGAACCTGTGATGAGTGCCTGGTTCAGTTCATCAGGTTGCCACCAGTCAGACTGGGCCAGACCTACCTGCTCCCAGTATGTGCATGAGTGTTACTCTGCTCCCTCTGGAACCAAGACCAGGGATCTGCTCTTGGATCTTGGGCTGGCTAGGTGGTGATTCAGTAAGGGGATGGGGAGGAGCCAGCCAGGGCGCCATGAGCTACTACTGCTTTTTCTTAATTCAGTGCTTGCCCTGTTTCTGCAAGCCTTTAACTGTTTTCTGGAGCTTTGAGAAAGATGTTTCTGCCAGTTGTTGCAGGCTGTTCAAGGCTTCTGTGGGAAGGTGGAGCCCTGAAGCTTCTCATTCTGCCATCTTGATCGAGACAAGCCTAATTACTTTTTTATCCATTGGGATAATCTTTGCCTTTCAACTGGAATATTTATTTTATTAATATATCAAGTCATTGTTGATATAGTTGGGTTTTAGAATTTGTTTTCTGTTTGTATATACTCATTTTCATCTCTGTTCTCTTTGTTATGCCCTCTTTTGAATTATTTTGAATACTTTTTTGGAATTTCATTTAAATTTATTTATTGACTTTTAGTTACATATTTTTATAAAGGTTTATTTAGAAATTAAAATATGCATCCTAGTATTTTCATGGTCTATTTAGAGTTAATATTGAACTACTTAATGTAAAATGTAGAAACCATGCAACTCTATAGATCCATTAATCTCCACCTACACTGTAGACCCTACAAGGCAATGTTATAATATTTACTTTAAACAGTTATATGTATTTTTTAAAGAGAAAATAGTTTTTTTATATTTACTATTTCTGATGATCTTCATTTCTTTCTGAAGACCTGTTTCCCTTTGGTATCATTTCTTTTCATCATGAGAAAATTCTTTTAGCATTTTTTAGAGTGATGATGAGCTCTCTTAATTTTCTTTGATTTGAAAATGTCTTTATTTTGCCTTTTTCACATGAATTTCTTCTTTGATAGTGTCCAACCTGCTGCTAGTTCTATCTAGTATATTTTTTACTTCCAATGTTAGATTTTTCACCTCTAGAATTACAATTTGGGTATTTATATGTATCCTCTATGTCTCTTTTTAGCTTGGTCATGCTTTCCTGTACCTTCCTGTACATATGAAGTATAACTTTTAAAGGTCAATAACAGTTTTAGTATCTACATCATCTGTGATACAGACATTATCTGTGTCATATCTGGGTCTGCTTGTATTGAATGATTTTTCTTATTATTTCCTTGCTTCTTTGCATACCTGGTAATTTTGTATTGGATGTCATACATTGTGAATTTTACTTTGTTGGGTGCCAGATAATTCTGAATTCTGTTAAGAATTATTGAGATTTTTTTTTCTGGGATACAGATAAGTTACTTGGAAATGGTTTGAACCTTTTGAGCTTTGCCTTTAAGCTTTACCAGTTAAGACCAGAACAGCCTTTAGTCTAAGGCTAATTTTCCCCCACTATGGAAGCAACAACCTTCTGAGTAGTATAACCATTCTGGCTGGTGAGATCACAAACTATTTCTGACCCTGTGTTAGCTCCAGGGATTGTTCTGCCTATTCCTTTCTAATGGCTATTTTCCTGGCCTCAGGTATCTTCCACACATGCATGTGCTGATAAGCATTCAGCTGAGGACTTAAGAGGAACCCTGTGCAGATCTCTGGAGCTCGCTCTGTGCAGCTCTCCCTTCTCTGTGCAACTTACTCATCTTGAAGTCTCTACCCTGTGAATTCCAGCCTCCCTGGTCTCACCAAACTCTCAACTCTGTCTCTTCAATCCAGAGAGACCACTGAACTCAGTAGGTTTCCTCTCTCTCTGTTGTGCCCTGAAAATTCTTCCTGGGCACAATGCTAGAACAATCATAGAGCTTTCTTTGTCTGTTTTCCTTTTTGTCAAAGATTACTATTGTCCAGTATATGAAAACAATCATTTCATACATTTTGTCTATTTTTTCAGTTGTTTAAGGTGGAGAGTGAATCTGGCCCCTTTTATTTCCACTGTGGTTGAAAGTGGAATTCTCTTACCTTGGACCTTGGATTTTGAATGATAGTTTCACTGGATGCAAAATTTTTGGTTAACGTGTTAATAATTTTGTTTTCCCAGCACTTTAAAGATGTTATTCCATGGTCTTCTGCCTCCATAGTTTCTGATGAGAAGTTTGTGGACGTTTAAAACATTATTCCCCTGCATCTAAGGTGTTATTTTTCTTTGTTCATTTTCAAGACTTTCTTTTCTAAAGGAGGTGATTCTGGCTGCTCTGTGGAGAGTAGTAAGGAATGAAGCAAGAGAAAAATTAGGGAGACCAGTGGGAAGCTATTGCAGTACTTTACAGACGAGATGACATTGACTTTGATCACAGTGGAGGCAATGGTAATGCAGAGTAATGACAGTGTTGAACTATATTTTAGAGGTAGAATTGAAAGGACTTGGTAAGGATTGGATGTGGGGGTAGAGAAGTGGGAAGGCAAAAATAACTCCCAGATTTTCAGACTGAGCATGTGAACCTTCTGTGATGGGGAGCAAGCTGAGGGGGTGGGGGCAGGGAGTTCAGTGTGAGATAAGTGTGAGTTTTACAAGTTGAGGTACTGGGTATCTCAGAAGAGAAATCTGGGCTCCAGATAATAGAACTCCAGGAGTTGTCACCATACAAGTGGTGTAGGGAATATGGGATGGTCAACAAATAACATTGTCTTCCCCTCTGAGTTTAGAACCAACTGAGAGATACCCCAGGAATTAACAGCTGGAGATTAGATATCAGTTTTAATGCTGATTAAGCTGATTGGAAGCTGTGGCTCTAGATCTGTGTCCAGGTGAGCTTGCTAATCGTTCCTTCTGAATTAGATGGTCCAACCCACCTAACCACTGGCTCAGAAGGACACTAGTGGGCCTACTTCCTTCACCCCTTTTCCATGGCAGAGGGCAGATGGCAGAGGGCAGAAGATCAGATTCCAAAGGGAAAATGAGGGGGCAGTGTGAGCATGCCCAATTCTTCCTCCATAGCCCCCAGTAAGGGAAGTGTAGAAGCCAGAAGGGTGCTCTAGAGAAGCTTCTTCACCGGAAACACAGGAGTGGAGACTCGTTGCCCAGCCTGCAAGAAGGTGTTTAACCTAAGGGGGCAGGTGGGCTCACCCACGGAAGAGTGCAGAGTAAGCAGAGGGGAGGACTCAGCGCTGAGCCCTGGGGACCACAAGCATTTAGAGGCTGGGCTGGGAAGGATCCTAGAAGGGACCACCGGGGATGTCATTGAAGCAAAGGAAGATGCCTCAAGCCTGAGGGTGTGGAGGGCTGTGCTGCCAGCAGCCGAGAGGCTGAGAAAGGTGAGGTCTCCTCATGAGAGCCCGGGCAAATCCACTGTGGTAGAACTCTGGAAAATAACCTTTTAAGCCACACACTGGGCACGCTTCTGACTTCCTCAATTATGGTGGCAAGGAGAATTATTTACCCTGATCAATTCATCCTGAGTCTGGGAGGAAGATTTACAGGTTTATGGGCCATAAAAATCACAGTACCCAGACTCTGTTTTCTTAGTGCTAAGTGGAAAATAAGAAATATATAGCTTTTCAAAAATAAACATGGGTCAACGTGGAAGGCTGGGATCCAGACATAAAGAAGCTGTGACTTATTTTAACGTTTACATAAGAAAAGTGATAATGGGTCCCCTTGGCAATATACCATACCTTTTCAAAGGCCTTTGAAGTCATCTTATTAATCTTTTCAAAATACCTGGGCAGCAGGTGAAAGCAAATATTTTTATTTGATTCTGAAGCAAAAGGAATGAGCTGGAGAGAAGCCAAGGGCTTTTCTCCTAAAATCCTGGGGAATGAAATGGCATCAACCCCTGAACTGTAACATGTAGGCCAGGAACTGCAAACAGCAGTGAAACATTGGAACAGAAATGAGGAGGATTTATGAGCATTTACTCAGCCAAAGAAAGTCGGAAGATGAGTAATTACTAACAAACTTGACATGTATTAGTCAGTCCTCAAGTACCAAAGCCCACATTTCAAACTCCTTGAAGGGCAGGAATTACATTTTACAATTCTTTTCATCTGTACTAGTCCCCAGCCCATCCTATGATCTCAGTAAATATTTTCTTGCTGGCTGATGACATGTGTTGTCTATATGAGGGTATGAGAAAGATATAGAGGAATTTGGGTTTTATTCAGTATATACAATAAGGAATTTTCAAAGGTTCTAAGCAGGGAAGTGATGCAATCAGCTCAGATATGGCCAAAGTAGTACAGGTCAACTCTGGATTTTAAGATGGAAGCCTGGTAGAAATGAGAACGATGTACTTAAAGTGGAAAGGAGAGCCCAAAGCACAAGACTGGAGTCTGTTTATTGCAAAATAGTCTGTCTTTGAATGAAGGTATATGTTTTGTTCTGCCATCCATGCACTTAACCAACAGATATTTATTGAGAACTTACTAAATGCCAGGCATGGTGCTAGATGCTGCGGAAGTTAAAACATGGCTAAAACATGTTGTCTCCTTGGAGATATCATCAGTCAAGTGAATATACCCTGGAGATGCCCTTGATCAAATCACACGTTGGATGTTAGACGGAGGCCACAAAATAGCTAAAATAATCTTGAGAAAAGAAGAATGAAGTGGAAGGAGTCACTCTATCCAATATTAAGGCCTTCTTCATAGCTACAGTGGTCAGGACAGTGGAACAGAACAGAGAACCCAGAAATAGACAGACACAAATATGCCCACCTGATTTTTGACAAAGGTGCAAAAGTTACTCAACAGAGGAAAGTTAGTCTTTTTAACAAATGGTGCTGAAGCAATGGACATCCATAGGAATAAAAAAAAAGAGAGAGCAACTTGACCCACCTCATACTTTATAAAAAAATGAACTCAAAAGGGGTTATAAACTTAAATTGAAAATGTAAATCTGGGAAACCGTTAGAAAAAGCATAGGAGGAAATCTTTGGGTTATAGTACTAGGCAAAGAGTTCTTAGACTTGACACCAAAAACACAATCCAGAAGAGGAAAAATTGATAACTTGGATGTCATCAAAATCAAAAACTGTTGCTCTGAAAAAGACCCTGTTAAGAGGATAAAAAGGCAAGTCACATAGTGAAAGAAAATATTTGCAAATCACATATTTCACAAAGGATTAGTATAAAGAATACATAAATAACTCTCAAATCTCAACAGGAAAAAAATAATCCAATTAGAAAATGGGCAAAAGACATGAACAGACACTTCATTGAAAAGGGTATACAGATAGCAAATAAGTACATGAAAAGATGTTCAGCATTATTATCCACTAAAGAAATCCAAATTTAACCACAGTGAGATACCACTACACACAAATCAGAATGGCTAAAGTTAAAAAAAAGGTGACAACACCAAATGCTGGTGAAGATGCAGAAAAGCTGGATCACTCATACATTGCTAGTAGGAATGTGAAATGGTACAGCCACTCTGGAAACAGTTTTACAGTTTCTTATAAAGCTACATATGCATCTCCCATACAACCCAGCAATCACATTCTTGGAACTTTATCCCAGAGAAATGGCAACTTAGCATAACACAAAAGCCTGTATCGGAATGTTTCTAGCAGCTTTTTGGCAATAGCCCTGTTCTGAATTGATTACATAGGATTTTAAATTTGGGTTCTGGTGGAGGTCAGGTATGACACAAATGGGGGAGCCAGGACCAGAAATGCACGAACCCAGACCGTGTCTTCCTTACAAGCCCTGGATAGGGAGAGAGACACCCAAGGGCATGGCGGGAAGCATGTGGACCTCTCTGGAGGCTCTGCCAACAGCTGGGAGCGCACAGCCAGGTGGAGAGGGACCCCCGGGCTGGTGCCTTATTGTGGCCCAGAGGTGGTGGCTAGAGGTTTCCCACGGGAGTCATGGACTGGTTGGTATAAAGCAAACATACACAAAGGGAAAGGGACTGGGGGAAGGGGGGTTCCAGGGTGGTGAGGTAGGGTAGCTCCTCATTTGGGACCAGCTGTGGGTCTTGGGGGAAGCGTGTGGGAGGTATGGTATGTGGACTGGGGGTTGGAGGGGGGTGGGATGGTTAGTTTCTCACTTGGGGCCAGCTTTCTGGGGTGGTGTATGGGTGGTCATGGTGGGCAGAGGTGACCGCTAGCCGCTGTGGCCTGGGAATAGGGGTGGATTAAGGCTGAGTAAAGGCCAAGAGGCCCTGGCTAAAGCAGCTGCTGAGGCAGCACAGACACAGTGGAGGCTCAGAACAAGCCCCAAACTGGAAGCAACCTGATGTCCTTCAACAGCCAGAGATTAAACCACCCGTGGTACAGTCATATAACAGTATGGCATCTAATAGTAATGAGGAACAAACTGCTGATACGTGCTGCAACTTGGATGATGCTCAGTGATGCTGAGGGATTGTGCTAAGTGAAAAAAGCCAGTTTAAAAGCTTACATACTGCATGACTCCATTTATAGACTATTCTTGAAATGACAAGGTTATAGGAATGGAGAACAGATTAGTTGCTGCTAGGGTTTAGGGACAGGCTTGGGGTGGGGGAGGGGATGTGTGCAAAAGGGAAGGACAAGGGACCTTTGTGGTTGTCAAACTGTTTTATATCTTGGCTATAGCAATATCCTGGTTGGATTTTACTGGCTTTGAAACTGGGTTAAATTGGGTAAAGAGTACCTGGGCTCTTTCTGTATTATTCCCTAACAACTGCATAGGAGTCCACAATTATCTCAAAATCAAAAAAGTTTAACTTAAAGCAACTTGTGAGTAGATTGAATAAGTTTTATCTGTTTTAAAAACAAAATATACAAAATTTTAAAAAGCAGCAGAGAGGCAAGAATGAAAAACTCAGCCTGGAGTCAGAGAGGGCCCTTTTGAAAAGGTGATACATGTGCTAAGCCTTACAAGGTACTGTTTGCAAATAGGCTCTTTAAAGACCACTTTCTCAGAAGGCAGATGGGTAATTACTCATCTTCTATTTGTTAGGTTCAAATGCAGAGTAATAATAAAAGCGAACTCATTGACCCCTTCCTATGTTCTAAGTGCTCTGCATATATTAATTCATGCATTCCTCAAAGTAGCTCTGGAATAATCCTCAATGCCTGTATAAACATGGGACAACTCACTGGAGCACTCAGAGGTTAGCACTTGCCCAACCAAGGCCACGCAGCTGTGAGCAGAGAAACTTAATTGGCTCCAGAATCCATGCTCTGACTACTATGTTGTGTTGCTCATTTTCTCTTGCTCCCAAATTGTACTTCTCACTTTGCATTTTCAAGGCACTGGAAAACTCCTTTCTTTCCTTTTTTCAAAACTGAGCCCCTATTACTGCAAAGGAGAGGCTAAACCTGCCTGTAATTGTGCCTAAGAGTCTCCTGAATGCCTCTTTTTTGCTCAGATGTGGCCCTCTGTCTCTAGCTAAGTCAACTTGGTAGGTGAGCTCACTGCTCTCCCCACTACATGGGATCTGACTCCCAGGGGTGTAAATCTCCCTGGCAACGCAGAATATGACGCCTGAGAATGAATCTGGACCCAACGTCGTGGGATTGAGAACATCTTGACCAAAAGGGGGATGCGATATGAAACAAAACAAAATTTCAGTGACTGAGAGATTCCGAATGGAGTCGAGAGGTCACTCTGGTGGGCACTCTTATGAACTATATGGATAAGCATTTTTAGGTTTAAATGTACTGGAATAGCTGGAAGTAAATACCTGAAACTATCAAACCGCAACCCAGTAGGCCTGACTCTTGAAGATGCTTGTATAGCAATGTAGCTTACAAGAGGTGACAGTGTGATTGTGAAAACCTTGTGGATCGCACTCCCTTTAAACAGTGTATGCATGGATGAGTAGAAACATGGGAACAAAAACTAAATGAAAAGTAGGGTGGAATGGGGGGGATGATTTGGCTGTTCTTTTTTATTTTTATTTTTTATTGTTATTCTGATTCTTTCTGGTATAAGGAAAATGTTCAAAAATAGATTGGGTTGATGACTGCACAACTATGTGATGGTAATGTGAACAGCTGATTGTACACCATGGATGATTGTATGGTTTGTGACTATATCTCATAAAACGGAATTAAAAAAAATGGAGCCCCAACTATGAGTGAATCCCATGTGGATGTCTGTAGAAATGTGAAGGTCAATAACACCAAATTGGCAATGTCTTTGGAAAGGATTTTACAGCACACTGAAGGAAAAAGACACTAAATCACTATTTACAAGTAAGCTCCAGTAAGAGGAAGTGGGAGGAAAACCTGCTTTACTTCATACTTCTTATCTCTTCATCCTCACAGTGACCTTGAGAGGCAGCCAGAATTCAAATCTTGGCTCCACCTCCTACTAGCAGGATAGCAGTTTTCTTACACTCTCTGAGCCTCAGTTTCCTCATTGAAAAATGAGGATAACAATAGTAGCTGCATCATAGAATTATTTTGAATTATAGCCATCAGTACTCCCAAGTTACTGATGAGAACTATCTCTAACCCATAGAGCTACCCAAGTCATTTGGTTGGGAGTGAGAATGGAGACTGAATAAGGATGGATAGGAATCCAACACAGCACATGGCTCAAGCAGAAAAGGCTTAAGCCAAGGCTCTGGTCTACGATGAGCAGGAAAACATCCAGGGTAGCTGGGGATCCATCGACTGCAGGCGTGGTGGGAGATGGGATTATAGCAGGATATTAGATGGAATGGGAAGAAAGGGAGATGAGATGAGATGAGGCTGTAGAAAACTGTGCTGGCAGTTTTTTTTTTTTTTCTGTAGGTAGGGAGGAACCAGGAGAGCTGTGACATAAGCCCATTCATGTTTTGGGAAGATAACAGACTACAGATGGGTAGGGAAGAAGAGAGATTGCAACTAAAGCTAGGAATCATGTAGGAGGATCTGTAATGGAATAAGTAAGACAGAATGCTAACCTGGCAATGGGAATGGGAAAAAAGAGATTCAGAGAATTCAAGGATTTGGAGACTGATTGGGATGAAAAGTCTGGAATAACTGAAGTTTTAAGCCCAAGTGACTAGAGGATGGTAATGTCATCATCTGCATTGGGATGTGGGAAGAGGTGCAGGTTGTGGTAGCGAACAGTTTATTTTGCATATGTTGAATTTGAGATTCATGTGTGTGACCCAATGGGCTGCTCCACTTTTCTGTTTTGACTGGCAATATGCTTATAATCAGAACATGGTCAGTAGTTTAACAACCTACATGTCATTGGAACTTATTATATTTGCTCTGGATCAATTCAACTAGAAAAGGGGAAATATTACTTTAGCTAGTAAAGTTTAACAAGCAAAAACTTCATGAAAATCTGCTCATTCAAAGAATAAGAGTACACCATGGGAGATGTTTTGAAGAGAATCGTTTTCAGGGGTTGTGGTCAAAATATTCATATAATAATAACTAATGTTGATTCAGGACTTGCTTTGAACCAGGCACTAGCCAGTTAGGTTCCATGTACCATCTTATTTAATCCTCCCAATGCACCCAAGAGGTCAGCATTATAATTGCTTTCACTCAAAGATGAAGAAATTGGTTGTGACTTTTGTAAAGACACAATAAGTTCCCAAGTCAGAGACCAAATTCAGCCTACTGTCTTGGTCTGACAGGCTGCTATGACAAATACCCCACAATGGGTTGGCATAAAAAAAACAGGAATTTATTGGCTCACTGTTTTTGAGCTTGGAGAAATCCAAAATCAAGAGGTCGTCAAGGCTTGCTTTCTGGTGCAAGCCTTGGGTCCTCTTGGCTTGTATCTCTGCTTCCTGTCACATGGCAATGTCCTTTCCTTTCCCAATTCTATGTCTTCTAGTTTCTCTTTATAAGGACTCTGGTAATCTAGAGTTGGCCCCACCTTAGCTAAAAATGACATCTTCAAGGGGTCCTATTGACAATGAGTTCTCACCTACGGTGATGAGGATTAAGATTAAGAATATGTTTGTGCTGGGGCACATAATTCACTCTAGCACACTATACCATTGCACTACAGCCCCCCAAAATTCACACTGGCTAATAGTGTGCAAATGATGTATGACTGGGAACATTTAGTAAGAGTTGATCACCTGAAAGAGCTTATATGCTTATCAATAAAGGGATTGATTAAACTAATGATGGTATATCCATTCAATGGAATAGTTACGCATCTCTGAGGGATTATGATGTAGATATGTATTAATTGTCACAGAAAAGTGTTCAAGATATATTGATGGCAAAAATGAAAAAAAAAAAAGCCAAAGAGCAGTATGGATAATGTGATTAAATTTAAGTAAATACAGCATTTTGGCTGGTATCAATATGTTTAAAAATCTGGAAAATTATACAGCAAAAATGCTAACAATGATCATCTTGAAGTATTAGGATGCCAGGCAATTGATAGCATTCACTTTTTCCTATTTTTCCCACAGTGATTGCGTAAGAAAGAATGGAATAAAACCTAATCACCCACACAGCGGTGCTTTGGCTGAGACGCTACCCCCCGTTTGAGGCCGGGCGGGAGATCAGAGGCGCCACCCTCGAGGGCTCAGGGACCTGGGACGGGACACCCAAGCCTGTGGCGCCTCCTGTCCCCCCACAGCAGGGGGAAGGCGGTTTAATTTCGAAGCCTCCTTCCCGCTCTGTCATTGGCTTAATGAACATCATGCCTGGTGAAGCTTCTTCAAAACACATCACACAGGTATTTCAATGTTGATAAAAGGTCTCTTCACACCTACTCTATTTTCTTTCATAGATGACGTTGTCGTTTCCATTGAAAACAGAAAGGGAATTCATTTCACCCGAAATGTGTCAAATCACTCTGGGAAACAAAACAAAACACCTTTTCCCAGAGAGACAATATTTAACCTATTGTTAAAAACAAACAAAAAACACTGCTCCCTGAAACAATACACCCCACAACCCAAGAGAAAGGAAACCGATACCAACCAGCAAACAGTCCTGCTCCCGCGCTTATCCCGCAGACCCTTGGCTTCTTTCCACATCAACAATAACAATAGCTGCCAGTTATTCTGCAGAAATCCTCAGGGTCGTTTAAAACGTCCTCACGGAGCAGCACAGCGCAATCACCGCGGAGCAGAAGAGGTCGGGGCGCCCCTATTGGGGAAGGGGCGTCTGGGGGGGCGGTCTCCTGCGCGGCATGGTCTGCGGCCGCGGCTCGCGCGCGCCCTCTGCCGGGGGAGCGGCCCGCTCCCCGCTGCCCTGGGACCCCGCAGCGCCCCTGGCCACCCCCCGCGCCTGCCAGGCCGGCTTCTTGCACACCTCCACTTCTAGCCTTTTGTGGGTGTCGTGAGCCTGCGAGGTGATGTGAAACCTGCCGTGGCGAGGGTGGGTGGGGCTGTGGAGCCGGGGGCAGGAGCAATGTGCAGCCTGGGATGGGGGGCGTGCGGTTTCGAGGAGATGCAGCCGGTGGGGGGCTGCAGGTGGGGGATGAGCCTACTATGTCACTGAGCCCCACTTCCTCCGGAGTAAGCATGGTCCTCGCACGACCCGAGCCCCGGAATGTCGCTCGCCCGCAGGCCAACGCTCTGCTCAGGGGAATGGCAGAAAGGCCGCGTGAGCTTTCCCAGTAGGCTTTAAGCAACTAAAAGAATCAAATATCTCAGAATAAATTTAACTGGGGTTGTAAAAGGCTTATACACGGAAAACGACAAAACCTTGCTCAAAGAAAACCAAAAAATCTGCCCGCAGAGGAGAAGAGAGGTATCTTCTGTTATCCTCCCCAGCTTCTCTTCCAGCAGTTTATTATGAAAACAAAAGCTATTTTTTCAACAAATGTGAATATTGAATATGCTACTTGCACGTTCTTACACACACACCACAGGAGAATGTCTCCCTGAGAATCTCTGGTCTGGAATCTTCTCATTTACCTACACCATACCCCTCCCCATTTCCCTAACCCCTTCCCCCCAAAACCAGTCTTCTAGATGGTACAACACCAAGAAACTGTAAATCCTCTTGGAGCTGTGTGGTAGCAGGTAGATCATTAACCCTCTCTGAGCTAATAACATCAGCCTCAGAGAATCAGTTCATTTATTCACCACTCAACACACATCCATTGTGGCATCTACTCCAGCAGGGCCTGGGCTTGGTGCTGGGGGTCCCAGGGAAAAACATGGATACCTGGTCCTTAGCTCATGAAACTGACCACCTGTGGGGGAGCGGGAGAGTAAACCAATTGTTCTAGTTTGCTAATGCTGTCGGAATGCAAAACACCAAAAATGGATTGGCTTTTATAAAGAGGTTTATTTGGTTACAAAGTTACAGTCTCAAGGCCATAAAGTGTCCAAGGTAACACATCAACAATCAGGTACCTTCACTGGAGGATGGCCAATGGCGTCCAGAAAACCTCTGTTAGCTGGGAAGGCACATGGCTGGCATCTGCTGTTCCTTTGCTCTTGGGTTGTGCTTCAAAATGGCTTTCTCCAAAATGTCTCTGGGTTTCTGTCTGCATCTCCAAGCATCTCCAAACGTCAGCATCAGCAAGCTTCTCGCCAAAAGTCTCTCTAAGCTGCTCTTGGGGTATTTTGTCCTTTCTTACCTTCTCTGAAGCAAACTCTGGGCCAGCATCTTAAAGTGTCAGCAAGTGTCTGGGTCTGGTTCTTTTAAAGGACTCCCAGTGAACTAATCAAGACCCATGCTGAAAGGTGGGACCCATATCTCCATGGAGATAATTTAATCAGTGTTCTCGCCCATAGATAATTGAGTTGTATCTCCATGGAAACAATCAAAAGATTAATGTCTGCTCTCACAAGATTGCATTAAAGAATATGGCTTTTGGGGGGGGGGGCATAACATCCGTACAGAGAATTTTAACATACTCTACCCCACTCCAGATACCTAGATCCACCGATTTTAACATTTTGCCACATTTGCCATATAATTCTCTCTCTTTTATCTTTCTACCTACCTACCCATCTATCCATCTGTCTGTCCATGTATCTAGTTACTGTTTTCTGAACATTTGAAAGTAGGTTGTATACGTGATGCTTTTTGGACACATGAAACTTCCGTGTACACCCATTTAATTCATTTTTAATTGTTGGATGCTGTAATGTAGGTTTGAAAAGGCTACTATGAGGACAGTGGGTGGAAGGCAGGATGGGGGCAGAAGCCTACCCAGGAGCAGAGCTGATGATGGCGGCTTGGTTACGGCTTGGTGGCCAGAAGCAGGCAGGCGAAAAGCACACTCTGAAGGCCGGGCAGGCAGGATGGGCTGACGTGTTGGATGTGCGGCCAAGGAAGAGAGAGGCTTATGGATGGCAGCCACGTCTGGAGCCATGACAGGGAGGACTCCGGGAGGAGCAGTTTTGGGGGATTGCTCTAACTAGTACACAGACCATGTACGGGGAAGTAGCCCTGCTGGGCTGGTCCTGAGACTGCTTCTTAAGTGGGCTGCTGATCAGGTTACCCACATTTGATGCCAAACGTGTGTATCCATTGCACCTGACAAAGGCATTATTGAGTGATACAGTTGTGATGTTCAGGAATTAGAGAGAGAGAGAGAGAGAGAGAGAGAGAGAGAGAGAGAGAGAGAGAGAGAGAGAGAGAGAGAGAGAGAGAGGGAGAGAGGGAGAGAGAGAGGGGGGGAGAGAGGGAGAGAGGGATTCAGCAATAAATATGTTTTAATGTGACAAGTTCAGATTTTAATTTTATTTTTAAATGTAAAAGTAGTGAAAACCCAGGGGAACTCTGGTGGAAAAGTGAAAGCAGAAATGGATATGGGATCCAGGAATGGTGTGTGGAGGGATACGGGGCTAGGAGGAGTTAAGCATCCAAGTCTTTTCCAGAATGGAGTCAGATTCTTTGCTGTCTTTGGGAAGTTAATCAGGTGTCTCTCTCCCAGTCCCGCCTCAGTGTAGTGCTTTTACTTCTCCTTTAGCCAACAGCCTGGAGTAGGAATCAGCACAGTGACGCCTTCTGGTTCTAGCCTCTGAGTAGTTATGGAGGTGACCATAATAAACGGAATAGACGCCACGATGGCATCCGGTCAACTGAGGACCGCGGCGAACTAAGCAAGGCCCGAGGAGGACGCAGGCAAGGGTCAGCGCCGTCAGCGGGGGACATCCTTTCGTCCTTTCTTTGGGCAGGAGGGGGAGGAGGGAGGGAGGGAGGTCAGAGCAGGCACCGCTGAGTTCCAGCTTTCTGTGGCCACGCGGGAGTCTACCAGCCAGGCCGGACCGGCTCCTTAGTGCCCGGGTGAGGGTCTCCCCAGGCCTCTCGGCATCCCCGGGCCGCCCCCGCCCGGGCGCGCTTCCCAGCTATTGCGGCCTCGCACGGGCAGGGGGCGCTGCGACTTCACGGTTCCGAAGCAGCCGCCGGCCAGCCTCTGCCGGAGCTCCGCCTGCACAGCCGGGGGAGACCGAGGACGCCTGCGGAGTCGCCCACCCTCCTCGGGGCACTTCGTGGAGCCCAGGGCTGGGCCCTCACCAAGCCGTGGCGACCGCGGTCCCGCGCCCTAGCGGCGCGCACCCCGGGGCTGGCTCAAGAAGACGTGCGGATTTCGCTGTTACTGTTTTGGCTCATGGCTAGGTTGCAAACCTAGCTCATGGACAATCTCCCCTCAGTTGTTTCCCTTTTATAATCCAGCGAGTGACTGGAGCTTACCTGATCCTAAACTTGCCTGGTCAAGATGAAATATTTGATTTAAGTAAACATACATCGTAGAAGGTGTGCAAAACCACCGCAGCTGAAAAGAAGAGATATAAAACAGTAGGCAGGCAACACCCTTCCTGTTGTGGGGTCAGCTGCTCCCTGCCCCAGTCCCACAGGGCTGGAGCTTAGAAGCAGACTTTATTCTCTCTCTTTTCCTGACCCCTTAGGTTTCTAGGTGGAGGCATTAACCCCATTTGCACATTGGTGTTGGGCAGGTGGAGGTGGGATCCTGGGTCACGTATGTGTCTTGGGCGAATATTGAGGAACTGGCCACACTGGGGATTTGTTTTTCTTCCTGCTAAGGCTTGGCCAGACTGGGGCCCCCCACCCTCATCCCTCACCTCTGCCTATGCATCTTATTCCCTAGTCAAAAGGGGTTTGTGCCTTGAGTTGGCAAGGGATCAAGTCTCAGCAATGTCTCCTCTTTTCCTCTGCTGCGGGCAGGGAGTGCTGGTAGTGGGGGTGAAGAAATGCACCTACAGAAGCTTTGCCCGTGATGCCCTCAGCAGGGGTCCTTACTGAATTCCAGGGCCAGCAGCAGCAACCTCCAGGGAAACTGAGCTGCCCCCTAAGAACAGCCCTGGCCAGGCTCTGAGCCCCGGAAGGCCAGGGTCCCACAGGATACTTTATTCCAGGAGGCTGGAAAAGAGAATCCAAAGCAAGAGCTAGTGACCTGCTGCCCCCATGCCCGCCCCCTCCCCCGTAGCCCCGGGAAGACTGCACTCTGGGTCCCTTCTTGCTGAGTGAGGGAGAAGAGATGGCCAGGCCAGGACGCCTCACCTCGCCACCTAATTGAGAATGCTGAATGGCTTTCTCCTTTTCTCTCCCTTCTCCTTCAATAGAGTCCAACAATTTAGCAAGTTCACCAAGCTGTGTCCTGCTTCATGACTAATTCACATATTTAAATGGGATCGGTCAAAGCTGAACTATTTGATGCCAGCCAAGCGCATTTATCAGGTCAAACTGCTCACAAAGGCCGGAGGCCAGTGTGGGGATGTGAGTGGTGGATAGAGTGAATGTATGGGATATTTATTTATTTTAGTCTCAAATTTCAAAAGCAAGGGACCACATCAGAAGCTGCTGTTGAGCCCAGGGCATCGTCCCAGAGCCTGGCTTGAATTTTTGCCCCTGCCTCCCCAACCCATCCCTCCCCTCCTCCTCCCAGCTCTGGGCTGTGTGTCTCAGATGGGGCTTCAGGGAATGAATCTACTCAATTACAGCCTTTTTCACGTGACTGAGCAGTTTCAAAGATGCCACATTTTATTATTTGGTGACCTCTGACATTGCAGGTGCAAATTTAATGGTGGAAAATTTGAAATTAGCCAAAGTGAACTTTTTTCTCCAATCCCAGCATGGAGAAACATTACAACGAGTTCCAGCTGGAGCTGCCATAACTTTGCTGAGTGTGTAAGTGATTGTTGTGCCAGACTTAGCCCAGGGCCGGCAGCAGCCCACCCCCTCCCAGCTGGAAGGGTTCCAGGGCCAGGGGAGTAAAGAGTTAAACACAAAGGTGCTGGCTATAATCCTCTTTGGCTGGGGAAACGCAGTCTCATAGCTCCCTTTTGGGATGTCCCTTACATCAGTCATATGGTGGGTGTGTGGCATCTGTCCCAATGGTAGCATCATGTTCAAGTAAAAATGAGCAAACCTAAGTTCACGGCTTCCAGGCTGATCAATGTTGCCACGACAGGGCTATGACTGATGAGCACATACTGTCAAGATGGATTTCGTGACTGGACGGCTCTCCACAATGAACACCCCTAA
>PVKY010001334.1:0-32950 GCA_004027775.1 Bradypus variegatus
TGCCTTTCTTGTTCACAGGGAGGCAAAATAAAGTATCATCAGTGCTCAAAAATTATATTGCTTTGCCATTTGCATTTGCCATCCACCTTGTCGGTGTATGTGAGCTTTAGAAAAACATTCCTTAAAGCAAATGCATCCAACTCAAGATAGTCCAGCCGCTCATTTATGCATTTTCTATGATAAATACTATGTTGCAAAAATGAAAACATCCAGTGTGCATTTGCTTCAGTGTGGAGGGGACAGTCCCCACTTCAGAGCCTAGTGCTTCAGTCTCAGGGAAACCAAATTCTTTTTGCCTGAAATGTGTCTTGTTGACATAACTCTCTCCTTCCCGGACAATATGCTCCTTTAAGATGATGCCCACACACGTCTCCCACCACCTCCTCCATGCCTGTTCCCAGCCTGGGTTTGGCACAGTGCTGTTTAAGGGGTGGTGGGAATCGCCGCTAAGGACCACCACAGACATCCTCTCGAGTCACAGAGAGCGAGAAGAGTTTATCATCTCATCTGCTAGAAGCATCAGCAGTCCTTTGTTTCACGTACAGAAGGTCGCCCGTTTTGCTGACTCCGCAGTGCCCGTGGTGCAACCCACTTCACCCAAGTTGTCATGTGGTGTGCAACATTTAGGAATTTTGTTCAGGCTAAGTTCAAGTTTAGAAACTTAATCAGTGCAGGCTTGTTTCTAAGGAGATCCCTTAAGTTGTTTACGGCTTCTCAAGATGTTTATCCTTAAGGAAAATTATGTATCTCTCTGTCTCTGTCCTGCCCAAGGAAGTAAAACCTGATTTGGTTCCATTTGGGGTGTAATGTGTCCTTGGACACATCTGAATGAGCCATAATGTTTTAGTTCCTGATGCCTAGTGGGCACCAGGCATCCCCACGAATGCATTCGCTGGCCCTTTTTATCGCGTCACGACTGCCATTTAGTGTTTTCAAAATAAGCCCTTTGTCCGGGCCTTACCCAATTTACTGTAGCAGTAAAATACAGACAACTGGCACTTGAACATCTGGCAACATCTGGTAGTTCTGTGCAATTCCTGTTTCTCAGAAGTCAAGGAGCTGTCACAGTTGTTAATTTTCTGCTCCTGTAGAATGACCTTCCAGTGTCGGAATGCTCTGTGTGTAGCCTGTAGGGGAAGCCACGTCCTTTCAACCTTCTTCTCCAGTAT
The DNA here is from genome assembly GCA_004027775.1 of Bradypus variegatus. NCBI lineage: Eukaryota > Metazoa > Chordata > Mammalia > Pilosa > Bradypodidae > Bradypus > Bradypus variegatus. Next base: position 1,170 of record PVKY010001334.1, read on the forward strand.
CCACAGGACTTGTTTATAGCACCATGGAAATTAGTGCAAACCTCCCCTGTCCTTGCTCTGTCTCAAGCAGAGCTTCCTTGACCAGGCAAGAGCGAGCCCTCGGGCAGGTGGTGGGAGACCTCTGAGCTCCCTGATGTGCAGCAAGAGAACTTCTCCAAATCCCAACCCACTTCTCTGGTGAAAATCAACCAACCTCTTGTCTGAGCACCCAGGTTGGCCGAGACCCCAGGGTGCAGCCTGGGCACTGGTGGGGGTGACGCAAAGGCACAAAGAAGCAGCAGGTCATTTCAGGAGAACCCAACAGGGAGGCCCGCTGTGGCTGACCTCTAGTCACAGGTAACTCACCTTGAGTGCAATGGCAGAGCTCACCTGGGATCAGTGAGCAGCCTGAAGTCGGATTCAGCAGACTCTGAGGCTGGCCACAATGTGGCAGAGGAGCATTGCTCTGCCTCCTAAGGAAGCTGGCATAAAGGAGCAGCTGCAGAGAAGCATGGCTGGTTAAGACGGCTGCGCCTGAGAGAAGTGGGGTGGGAGAGCACCTGGGATGGCTGAGAGGCCGCGGTAGTGGACAAGCACATGCTCAGACTCCCAGGGGGTCAGCAGAGACACGGGGCCCTTTTTCTGTGGCCGTGATGCTGAGGGGTCCTTCAGCTCTCCCGCCCCTGCACATGTGGATCTGCTGGAAGCAAGGGGAGGACTAGTCATCCGGTCAGCAAGGCCTCGGCAGCAGAGGAAGCCGTCCCCCTGGACTCAGCTTCCCAAGCTCCTGTCACTTCTACTTGATGTATTAATTTTTCCTTATAGATCAGAAATCAGCCTGTCATACGAGAGTGCGTGGGGCTGAGGGCTTTCTGGATAAAGGGTAGACAAGCTCAGGGGAGGTGGGCATGGGCTGTGGTCAGAGACTCGGGCAGATACAGCCCCTCAAAAATGAAGCACATGGAGACTGCCCTTGAGGAAGCCTCCGGAAGCGTGTTTCAGGCTCCACAGAGCTGGGAGGAAGGCACATGTGTGAGCCGGGAGGGGCTCCTGCAGGTGGTGGCCAGCCTGGGAGGCAGCTGCCCAGCTTGAGCTGAGCGTGCGGATGAAGGCCAGACCCACAAAGGGGGTGTGGGGCCCACTCGGAGGGGCACGGAAAGCAAGGATGAACCGCTCAGTTTGGGCCGAATCAACAGCAGAGCTGGCCGACTCGCGGCACCCAGGGCAGGCCCTGCACCCCAGAGGCTTCAGAAGCTGACATTACCTGGATAAAGCCTGAAGGGAGAGGGTTTCTCAGATTAAAAAGAGCTCCCTGGTCCCAGTGGTGAACCCCAAGGAGAACAGTGGTGAGATCTTCCTCCAGGTCTGTGAAATGGGGGCTCGGGGCAAAGAACTGCCTCCCCTAAATGCCTGAGCCAGTGAACCAAGAACCATAGCCAAAGAATGTAAGTGTAAGCGTGTGTTATTCTATTTTTATTTTACCCCAAATGGAGCTTATACTGTATACATAGGTTTGTAACCAGGTTTGTTTTTTCTCTTAATATTGAGCCTTCTTTTAAGCAATCAAAAGGCTTGATGAAAACACAACAGGCATTTAACTGATGGGTGCAAGGCCAGTGAGGCCTCACCCTTGGAAAACAGCCTGGAGAGAAGAGCAACTCAGGGGTCCCTTCCCTTCTGATTTGCAAAAGGAAACAGGTGTCCTTAGACAGGGTAGCGAGGGGCCTCCCCGGGGGTGAAGACGGGGCGTGCTGGAAAGGAAAACCTTGGTGGGGATCTCGATTTGGAGAGTATGTGAGCAATTTCACAAAATCACGAAGCTCTGGAGAGCATCTCGCAGGACGTCTTTGGAATGTCGACCAGCACTGCTTCCTTGACACGAGATCCATTCAAAGCCGTCTGCACGCGTTTGAGTTATCACCCCAGCCTCCCCAGGGAAGGTTCTGTGGGCACGGGCTCACTGTGGGAGAATTTCTGGCACAGGGAAAATGAGCACACAGAACCTGTATGTTTTCCAGTGACTTATGTGAGCCTGATGTGTCCCGTAATTCTTTTATTTTTATTTTCATTTATTTATTTTTTTTATTGCAAACAGCTCGGGATTGTGGAGGAATGTGGACTAGAAAACAAGCTCATTAGTGGAGCCGTTTACAGACCCTCTAACCTTCTCTTGGCCCCTCAGACTGGCAGGTCACTGCTACCGAATTCAGCCGGGATGGGGGCGTTTCTGGAAACAGTGCGCTGCTGTGTTTTATGCCATGGCACCACCCTCCTCTTCAGACAGTTCTTCTTTGGTGGAAAACGGTGCTCTCACCCTGTTCAGGGATGAATTGCATTTTCCAATGCAGAAGGGACAGAATGTGTGGGAAGCTCTCTAGACCCCCCAGCCCCACTCCCTGCCTCGCCAGCTGTTGGCCAAGGACCAAAGGAACTGTCCCCCGGGTAGTTTGCTTCTCTGCTGTTGACAAGCTCTGACGTTATACCCTTGACCCTTGACGAACTTCCTGCTCCAAGCCCTCCCACCCACCTGTGAAGGCTCTGGGGCACCCCCACGCTGAAAACTCCCTCTGGGGGCTTGGAGCTATTTCCCCATGCCTGCATTTTTTTTGATTCTTGGGTTTATCAGTTGATGCTTTGGAATAGCAATAACAGTTTAGGTGAACATTTCCCAAATTGGTGCATGGCAGATTTTCTAAAATGGTATAATGGACTAGACAGAAGTAAGCCAGTTTCTTTCCTTAGGGCCTCCCGGAGTTATTCAAACGCTGAAGAGCTTTGCGCAGCGGCCTGCGCTGGCTCCTGTTTCCCTAAGGTGAGGGACGCCTGTGGAGGGAGGCACTGCCCAGCACCCTGACCTTGCCGGGAGGGAGAGGGCTGCAGAGGAGAGGATTGGGGTGCCCTGCAGAGGAGAGGATTGGGGTGCCCTGCCTGTCACAGGAATGGGAGGGAGACAAAACATGTTGACAATGTGATGCTCACTTAGAAGAAATTCGCTTACCTTTGACTCTAAGCCACTTAAAAATGGGCTGGATTTTGCTATAGAAATCCCTCAGTTTTGCAAAATTTCCTAGAAGCCCAATTGGACAATACATGTTTCTTCTTGGACAGCCCGAGTCGATGGCTAACCTTTGTGTTCTGGGTCTGTCAGGAGTGTGACGTGGGTATTTGTATTATAAACAGACCCGATTGGGCTTTTAACTTTTGGTGAATGCTTTTACAGTCCCTAAGTGAAGAAATGCTAAGGATGGCCTCAATTTAAAATAAATACCAAAAACGATACTTGCCCTTGTAAGGTGTTTTATCCCAACTTTTGCAAACGCAAGTGCAGTGAAGCCACTGGTTAGGAAGGGCAGAGCTGCTGGGGGAGCACCTGAGCTGCTGGGGGAGCACCTGAGCTGGAGAAGCAGGCAGGGCCAGTGTCCCCACCGGCCCCCTTCCCACCCACCACTGCGCGGGGGACAGAGGACGCCTCACCCTCCAGGGAGAGCCACAGCGTCTTGCGGGGATAGGAGGACAGGAAGTACTGGGGTCCAAAGAACTCAAAGAGTTAAGGAGAAGAGGGAACAGCAAAACAGTTTTCTCTTTAAATAAGATTTTTTTTTTAATCTTAAAAACAAACAAAATAAAACAAAAAGAAAGGGAAAGGGGGACAGTAGACCAGCAGCCGTGTGGCTCACCTGGCCGTGTTGGGGCACTGGCTCTCCCCGCCCTTGCTGAGGAGGGTTTTGGTGATGGGCTCTTTGCCACGGTCCCGACTTCCTTCAGATTCACGGAGGGTTTCTAATTGTTTGTATCTCTTTTGGTAAAAATCCAAACTGAAATGAAGTGGCTTAAAACAAACATTATATGCAAAAGTTATGCTATAAATAATTTAAAAACCAGATAAAACCTTAGGTGCAACACCTCATTCTTTCTTCCATATTAAAATTTCCTACTGTAAACTTTTACAGCCTGAGTAGATGGGTTTTATCCATTTAAAAGTACTTTTAATTACAAAAGAGAAACATGTTTAAGGTTGAAAATATTTACTGAAAAGCAAAGAGAGTTCACAGCAGATATCTGTTAATATTCTGTTTTTGGTTTTTATCCTTCAGCACATTACAAAAGAGATAGAATGAAAACTTCCTTTTTCATTTATATACCACAATTATCTTTCTTATGTCAATAAATACAGATCTACATTGTAATTGTTAACAGTTGATGAACACGACAAAATGAATGTAATGAGTCACCTATTTTGGTGTTTAGAAATTTCACAATTAAAAATGACATACGCAGGGAGGAGGTGGCCTAAGGGTGCGCTGGGGAACGGAATGGTGAGCTGTGGTGTGTGTGCACCGTGGACTACTGAGCAACTACCAGGAGTGAAGCTGCGAGACACGCCGTGAGGTGAATGGATCCCGTACACAGCATGTTGAGTGAAGTACGCCAGAAACCAAGGCACACACTATAATGCCTCACCAATATGGACTAACTACAATGTGTAAACTCAGAATTGAATCTTAGAGCACAGCCTAACAGGGAACTGGTCATTGCAATGGTCCCTAGATTGTAAGCTCTTACAGCAGTTAGCTCTATTCCTGAATTGTAATGCCTACCTCTAAACTCTGAGATGCTGATCCCTTAGTGTATAACCTGATTGGTCTCTGGAACATTGGTTATCTGTGAGACACCTGAGACTCAGAGCTAGAGCTTGGCAGATATGAATGTCAGTATTAACACACACAGCAACTGTTAAAAAAAAAGCTGAAATAGAGCCCAGACTTCAATTAGAGATATGAATAGAGCAGATCTGGTTAAGACTAGAGCAAATTGGGCCAAAGGGTAAAGGCTGAAACTAACTGGGTTCAAACTTCAACTTTCATGTGAGACCAAGGGAAGAGATGTTTATTTGGTGTAGGATCTATATTTTCTAAACGATGCAACTTCTACAGTGAGTTTGTTCAAACACCACAATTACATGGAACTTTGAATAGGAAGTGAGATATGGCAGGTCTGTGTAGATTAGAATGAAATAGCAGCACATCCTAAAGTAACTTGGGTGGAGAACTAAAATGAGCTGGGGGAGGATGCGGAGGTGTTGGTCTTCCTCACCTGGATTGCTGCTGATGCTCTCACAAACATTGGGGACTGACGGCTTAATGTGCTGAGCCCTCTGTCTTTGGACTTGCCCCTCTGAAGCTTGTTACTGCAAAGGAGAGGCTAAACCTGCTTATAGCTGTGCCTAAGAGTCTCCCCCTGAGTGCCTCCTTGTTGCTCAGATGTGGCCTCTCTTTCTCTCTGTCTCTAACTGAGCCACCTCAGCAGGTGAGCTCACTGCCCTCCCCGCTATGTGGGACCTGACTCCTAGGGGAGTAAATCTCCCTGGCAATGCAGGATATGACTCCCAGGGATGAATCTGGACCCAGCATCGTGGGATTCAGTACATCTTTTTGACCAAAAGGGGGATGCAAAATGAAATGAAATAAAGCTTCAGTGGCTGAGAGATCTCAAATGGAGTTGGGAGGTCACTCTGGTGGACACTCTTTGCACTATATAGATAACACTTTTTAGGTTTTAATATATTCGAACAGCTAGAAGTAAATACCTGAAACTACCAAATTCCAACCCAGTAGCCTTGACTCTTGATGATGATTGTATAACAATGTAGCTTACAAGGGGTGACAGTGTGATTATGAAAACACTATGGATCGTACTCCCTTTATCCAGTGTATGGATGGATGAGTAGAAAAATGGGGACAAAACCTAAATGAAAAATAGGGTGGGATGGGGGGGGTGATCTGGGTGTTTTTGTTTTTGTTTTTGTTTTGTTTTGTTTTTGTTTCTTAATTTTTATTTTTTATTCTGATTCTGATTCTTTCTGGTGTAAGGAAAATGTTCAAAAATAGATTGGGGTGATTAATGCACAACTATATGATGGGACTGTGAACAGTTGATGATATACCATGGATGATAGTATGGTATGTGAATATTTCTCAATAAAACTGAATTAAAGAAATACTTATTCAAGGAATAAAGGAAAAGTATTTTCAAACATTTAAAAAAATGGCACATGCAAATATATTTATTTGTATGTATATACTTTTTTATTGCATACATCCATTCTATTTTCTGTTGGCTGAAAATACAGAAAAGTATATAGAAAAGCTATTATTTTTGCATGTTTTCAATGTTTTTAAGGAATTAACAAGTAGACAAACATATTCTCTTTAAATAATGACCTTTCTCACCTCCTTTCTACTATTTATATTTTCATGGAGTTCTTTCTGTCAATTGCACTAAGTGGTATTTTCAGGATTATGTTGCATTTTAGCAAGAGCAGGTATCCTTGTCATGTTCCAAATTTTAATTGCCCCCAATGTCTAGCATTAAATAAGCTACTGGTTGTCAGTTTGAGATAAATATATTTCTCATTTTAGGAAAGATTGTTCTATGTTCACTTTACTATGAACCTTAAAAAAAACCAGTAAAAGATATTTAAAAATTATCTATTGCTTATTTGGAAATTGGAGAGAATCTTTTTCTGGGAACGTAGCTTCAAGCCACCACACTTCCTGTTCTGGAATCAGCACTGGCCGTGCACATTTTCCTGGAAAGTGAGGTGTGCATCTAGACTCGAGCTTAACAGCACTAAGAAGTTTTTATATCCAAATGAATTACATCCTCTCTCTTCTCCTTTATGTTAGGTTCTCTCTCTCTCTCTCTTTTTGTAATTAATAATATGTGGAAAGTGTTGTTTTTACTAAAGTTAGCCCTTATATTTATTCATAAATCCTATTTTTGTTTCTCTAATTCTGTTTTTATCTTTATCATTTTACCTCATTTCATTTGGGTGCATTGTATTTCTCTTTCTCTAAATGCTTGGTTAACTTATTTTCATTTATGTTTTTTAAAAAATATAGCTATTAAGAGTTGTGAATTTTCTCTGTGTACAATGTCAACTAACTCCAGTGAGTTCTGACATGTGCCTTCTTTGCTTTTCTCTTTTTAATAATCCAATTTTGGGTGTTTTCCTCTTTGGCATACGAAGCATATTTTTAGAAGCATGCTTTTTTGTTGTATTTCATTTTTGGTTCTGAAGTTGTTAGGTTTTATTTGTAGCTTCATTGCCTGTGGTTAGAGTACGAATCCTACACATTTCTGTATTTTGGAATTTATTGAGGTTTTCTTTGTGACTTAAGTTAAAATCAATTTTAAAACACCCCATGTAAATTTGGTATGTTTTATGGTCCATTTGAAATAAATGAATATTGTATATTTACAAGGGGCAATGTTTCATATGGTTTAAATAAATCAGGCTATTAATCTTATTATTCGCCTTTTCCTTTCCATCACTTGTTTTGTGGTTAAACAATAAAGAATACATTTGTTAACTTCTCATACTGTGAGTTAATTTTTAGCAAAAATTTCTAGCATTTCTAATACAGGGTGTTATATATTTGGATTCTATGATATTAAATGCATGAAATTCTTAGCTATTGCACTTATCCCATTTGTTAATATTTTCTTATATTCTAATCTAATTTAAAAAATTGCCAAGTTACTTTCCTTTTGTTTTTGTCTTACTTATCTTTATCAATTCTGTGATTTTAGCTTTTCTCTGTTATTTTATGTTACATGACTCTATTATAAAAACATGCAATTGGAGTCTGCTATTTAACTAAACAAATTAACCAATTCACATGTATACTGTAATTTTTATGGTTTCTTGCCCTTTCCCTCTTTTGCATTTTTGCTCATTTCCTCTATATGTTTTCATTCATAAATTTGAAAGTTTTATATTCTCCCATTAAATTAATCTTATTTTTTGCTATGGGTTGAACTGTGTTCATCAAAAAGACAGATGGAGGTCTTAATCCCTGATATTTCAGAATTGACCCTATTTGGAAATAGGTCACTACAGACGGAATTAGGCAAGTTAAAACGAGGTCATGCTACTTGGGTCCAATGACTCATGTCCTCAGAAGAAGGGAGAGAAGACACAGATGGACAGAGAGAAGGAAGACCGCTGTGTCACGACGGAGGCAGACGCCTCTGCAACCCTCGGAATCCCTGGGGCCACCAGAAGCCGGGACAGGGGCACTGTGCTCTCCAGAGACCTCGGGGAGCCCAGCTCTGTGAACACCTCTACTGCAGACCTCCAGCGTACAGAACTTTGAGACAATAAACCTCCACTGTTTGAAGCCATCTGGCTTGTGGTACTTTGTTAGGACAGCCCTAGAAAACGAATACACCTATAATTATAACAAAGTAAAAAAAAATTCTAGGAAGTTCTGAAGGTTCATTCTCCAAGCACAGCACCCCTGCGATGGCGAGGTCTTGGAAACCGAGGTGACAGAACCCCCACTCAGGAAACCACAGTTGTCAGGGAAGCCAGCTATCCAGACACTGTGCATGGCTGTTTGCGTGGCTATTTTAGGGAGTGGGGAGTGGGGGCAGCCACATGGGGGAACCCCTACCTAGAATAACTTTTGCCAAAACCAGGACAAACTCTTCTGGCAAACACACTCCTGCAGGAGACCCTGTTAGCTGAGGGCAGTGAAGTCCTCCCCTCCCGCCAGCTGTCCTGTGGCTTGGCGGGGATCACACAGGGACAGAGTGGCCTCAGACACAGAGCTCTGCTTCACTGTTGAACACGATGCCCTTCTAACTAGCACACGGGTCACCAGCTCTGCAGAGCCCTGAGAAGTTCAGCCCCACAGCCCTGTTTCTCAGATGGAGACGGTGGGCGTGGAGTGGCACAGTGACTGCCTGCGGCCTGCTGGCCCTGGCTGGTTTCCGGCCCCCCCTCTGCACATCTGAGGCCACCTGAGCTCTGCTTGTTGGGGAGCAGCCCTGCATTCCACCCAGTCCTTTCTGTGGTTCTCACGGGACCTGCCTGTATGTAAGGGAAGGTCCTGGAGGGGGACAAACAAGCAGGAAGAGCCACAAGGGGAAGCCGATGGGTGCTCTGCATGGAGAGGAGGGTGGGGCAGGGCTGCTGCCCGTGGGGTACAGGGCATCCACCTGGGGTCCTCGGGCCACCAGCCCCGGGGTTCGCTTTGCTCCATTTGCATTTCCAGGCAGCTCCTGCAGTCCGGTGTGGCTCCCACCCTGTGGCCCAGGGGCTCTCTCTAAAGGTGAGAAGGGGAGAGGCCATTGCCTCTCTGCCTCCATGAGTCCAGCAGAGACAGCCTGGCCCGGAATGGACCCACATTTGCCTTGCAGATTGTACAATAGTTTGTCAAAGAACCACCAGGAAATCTGAGAGTGGAGGGAAAAATGCCTCTGGCCTCAGATTTAGAAAAACACAAAGTCTGACAGAACTCAACTGATGTTGTCATGGTCCACGAGGACATTACTTCATGTGTATCTACCCCCCATTAATAAGCTTTTTATTAGATTATTAAAAGACAACAGTGTTTGCCATTAACTTCTCCGTGAATCCTTTGAATAATCTATGTGGTGGCCGAGCTAAAATTCCACCTTAAAGCGGGCTGTGATGTCTTCTTCCAATAAACACATCAAGTTCATTTACACACCATTACTTTTTAAAACACTGTGGCTCTCCCAGTGGGTTCCGCTGATCAGATTATGAAAAGGCAATGGCAGTCCTGATTGTTTCAGTAAATTCTGCACGAGTCAAAGACATTGCTTTGACTCGCTTGCCAACCTCAGACTAGCCCAAATTCATCTAAATGACTAAATTGTGTTATAAGAACAAACGGGGTACGTTTTGAAAGATTTAAGCTTGCTTACTTTATTCTTTGACAATGAATGTTTTAAATGTTTCTGCAGGATTAGGGTCCACTAACAATGCAGCCATTTTCCTGAAAAACACAATTCTGACCCGCTCTATTTCCTCCCCCAACACACACTCAGAGAACAGGTCTGCAGAAGTGAGGTGCTTTCACTAGCACACCATGAATTTGAGGAATGCATTGCCTTCGTCACCCAAATTTGCAGCCAGGGGCCACCAGGTGGTGGCAGGTTCCCCTCCCCAGCCCTCAGTGTAGTAAGGCACAGCCCAAAGGTGCCCCTCACCCCACCCCAGGGTCCTCTGGCTGGGAGCCCCCTCAGCCAAGCTGGTACCCTGGGTCTCCCAGGCTGGGGGGTCTCAACCACATTTCTTAGAGCAGCCAATCCAGTGCCAAGGAGGGTGAAAGTGAGTTCAGGGAAAGAATGGCTTTGAAGATCATGGAGGTGATCTAATGTATTTACTGAAGCCTTCTGGAGGATGCCCGCTGAGGCTGAGCTTGGGACCCCTGAGATGGTTTTGCTCTCAATTTGGAGGGAAAACAGATGCAATCACATTTATCTCTGGTAATGCTACTTGACTCACAGTCTACTGATATTTACAGAGTTGTACCACATTGCCTACTATCTATTGTTTAATTGTGTATCTTTTTCCATCTTTTGATGATGAACCTATGCGTGTTCTATGCATTTAAACTGTGTCTTCAGTAGATATCATGTGGTTGAGTCTTGGTTTTTTAATCCAATATGAAAATCTCTCCACCTTTTAAATAAAGTGTTGAGTCCCTGTTCAATTAACGTAATTATTACTGTGACTGGGTTTGTCTGCTATCTGGCTCCCTGTGAAGGAAAAGGAATATAGGGCTTTAATGCCTGGGACAGGAGCTCAGGGATGGAGGGACAGTGCTTGCATCCCTGGGGGGTTGCCATAACAAGTCCCACAAACGGGGGTGGTGGGGGTGTGTTGGGGCTTAAGACAACAGAAACAAATTCTCAGGGTTCTGGAAGCCACATGTCCAAAACCAAGGTGCCCCCATGGCTGTGCTCCCTCTGCAGGCTCGAGGGGTCCTGTCCTTGCCTCGCCCAGCGCTGGTGGTGCAGATGTCCCTTGGCTTGTGGCTGCCTCCCTTCATCCCCTTCTCATGCTGCCTCCTCCTCCTCTGTCCCTTATCCAGACAATGGTCATTGGATTCAGGGCCACCTGGATAACCTAGGATGGTCTCCTTTTGAGGTCCTTAACTTAATTGCATCTGCAAACACCATATTTCTAAACAAGGTCACTGTTTTGGGGGGTTTGGGGGGTTTGAACATGGACGTGTCTTTTGGGGGGCCACCATTCAACCAACTACAGGAAGGCACAATGAATACTCCATTTACTGACGGGAGAACACGAACATGGAGAGGTTGAGAAATGAGCTGAAGGCCACACAGCTGCGAAGCAGAGCCAGGACTCAGCAGGTGGCAGGTAGGTCTGCAGCAGAGCCAGGCCAGGGCCCTCCATGCCCCCCTGCCCAGCGGGCAGTCCAGACGCCACGTGAGAGCCATGCACCAAGGCGTGCTGCTTCAAATCCAGCTGACTCCTGCCATGGCACATGTGCTCAGTAACGGACAGGTTGGGAGTTTAGGATATAATTTTTCAGTATTCCATGGAATCACAAGGATGTGTGAGAAAGGCACTCACAGTTGGACTTCAGTATTCTCACAACTGTTCTGATGCTCAAGAACAGATAGTTTTTCTCCTGTTGATACTGAAGGATCTCACAGAGAACCAACTTCACAATAAGCTACTCTGAGAATATGATAAAGGAAAACCAAATAAGACCTCTTCATAAATTTGCCTAAGCAAAGACAAAACCAAGGTCACTGTGCCTCCTGGATATAGAATTCCCCCCACTCCTTGAAAGCATCCAACCTAGAGCAAACCTCTGATTTCTTAGACCCTCTGCAAGGCACCCAAGCAAAGCCCTAGAGCAGGTTCTCAGCCCTTCTGACTGAGATGTCCGTGGCTCCCCGTGGCAAGTGCTCTCCTATTGCTGCAGTGCGTCATAAACCCAGCTTGCATAAATACAGGCGTGCTCCTGTGGGCTCTGGCTGAGGGGCCTTGACTTGTCTTTAGCATCATGCAATACCTTTGAGGGACAATCAATCAGTGTTGCAAGAGGAAGGCAAAGGCCCTTCCCTTGATGAACTCCCAGCTTTGATGGCTGCATGGCTTGTCGTATAGGATGCCAAGAGCTGTGTTCCCCCAGAGACTTAGGAATGAGAGGGGAGCGCGCACTGGTGGCTGAGGGGCCTGGGAGGGTTGACGACAGGGGCGCATCAACCATCGCTGGTTTTCTGCTCTCAGACGGTGTGAGCCAGAGATGCTATTACTAATTGGCTTAAATAGCAAGACTTTGTTGGGTCACAGTTTTAGAGGTCAGGAGCCCCAAATCAAAGCATCAGCAAGACACACTTTCTTTGAGTTTGCAGCATTCTGATGCCGACTTGCCACAATCCTTGGGGAACCTTGATTTGCATCTCTGTCTCCATCACATGGCAATGTCCTTGGTCTTCTCCTGTGGGTTTCTCTGACTTCTGGCTTCTCTCTGACTGACTGAATTTCCTTTCTTTATAAGGCCTCCAGTAATATGGACTAAGAACCACACTGATTCAGTTGGCCACTGTACCAGTTTGTATTATGTCCCCCAGAAAAAACCATGTTCTTTGATGCAATCTTGTTGGGGCAGCCATATTGGTGTTGATTAAGTTGGAACCTTTGGATTAGGGTGTTTCCATGGAGATGTGGCCCACAAAACTGTAGATGATAACTCTGATTAGATAATTTCCATGGAGGTGTGGCCCCACCCATTCAGCATTGTCCTTGATTAGTTTACTAGAGCCCTATATAAGAGCTCAGACAGAAGGAGCTGGCTGCTGCAACTTACAGAGACATTTTGAAGATGGCCATTGAAAGCAGAGTTTTGCTGATGCCTTGGAGGTACTAGCCCAGAGTTTGCCCTGAGAAGCTGACACAGAGGCATTTTGGAGAATGCCATTTTGAAACACAGCCTGGGAGCAAGCAGATGCCAGCCACATGCCTTCCCAGCTAACAGGTTTACTGGATGCCAATGGCCATCCTCCAGTGAAGGTACCTTATTGCTGATGCCTTACCTTGGACACTTTATGGCCTTAAGACTGTAACTGTGTAACCAAATACACTCCTTTTATAAAAGCCAATCCATCTCTGGTGTTTTGCAAAATGGCAGCATTTGCAAACAGGAACAGCCATATTTAAGTAATGTCTGCGAAGATCCTATTCACGAGTCCACACACTGACTCCCCTTAACATATTCAAAAACACTGTTTACAGATGCGTTCACCCACCAAGAGTGTGGAGTAACACTTGAACATGTCTTTTGTGATGTACATGATTCAATTCCTAATGATATTTATAAATATTTGTATATCTGAGCATCTGTATCTTATATTAAGCTAAGCATGAGTTCATACTTATGTCTCTTTCTATGTGCACATTTTTAATCAGTTGTTTTTCTCTCTACTTAAGTTTTAATAAATTCTATTGCTACTGTCTTTAAGATAACTGATTGTTTCCTCTCCAGTATCAAATCTGCTCTTAATCCCATCCAATGAATTTTAGATTTCATATATTGTATTTTACAGTTCTAGGTGTCCATTTGGCGTTTTTAGAGTTTGAATTTCTCTCCTGAAATACATATCTCCATAACTCATTCTGCCAATTTTTTCCAGTAAGTATCTTAACATATTTATGATACTTGTTTTAAAATCCTTGTATCCTAATTCTAATAACAGGGTAATCTGAGGGTCTTCTTCTACTTACTATGTTTCATTTGATTTAGAATGATTGTTTTTGTTTCCTTGCATGAATTGTGTTTTTTTTCATTGGGTTCTGGACATTTTAAATAAGACAAAAGTGGAGACTGAGGTATAACTCTGTTTGGTTTCATTCCTTTACCATAGGGTCCTAGGCTGATATTTTCTGATTCCCTCTAGAGTATCTTGAGCTGTTGCTTGTTCACAGCTTTGACTAGATTGAGTTCATTTGTGATTATCTCAATCACCATACTTTTTTTTGATCTTGTCACTATTTGATCAGTTTCTGATATTTGTGGCTCAGCTTTCGATTTAACTCCATAAGAACCCTGGAAGCTAACCACTACAAGGGAAAACAAGATTGGAAATTTTCTCTCTAGTTGGTAGCCTCTCCTCTGCTACCAGGTTTTTGGCAAAACTTGGAGATAAGGTGATTGGAGAGAATCTGTTCTTACTTTGGGGGTTGTTGCAGGTGCCATTCCATCCCCCACACTATCCTTAAAGGTTCCTTGATATTCCCTCATCTCTGCAAAGTCTCACTACCTGGTTGCCTTCCCCAAGTGTAGACCCTGCCACAACTCTATGATTTCTTACAAAGGGCTCTTTAATCTCTGAAGTTGAGTCCATCAAGTTACCTCATATCCACTGTGCTACGTTAGCTCCATAGAAAAGCATGATTTTTATTTATCTTATTTAAAATTTTTATTATAATTAGTGAAAGATATTAAGGTTATATATTTGTCTTAATTATAAAACTACTACATATTTTTAGGTTGGTGTCCTATATTCACTATAATTTATCAATCAATAGCTTATCAAAAGACAATACTTAAGAGCTTTTCTCAACTAAACAAAACTCATCCCAAAGATGACACAAACAAAAAAGCCTCAGATTGCAGTGAATAAATGAACAAAAGTTACACATTGAAAGGTACCATTTAATTTGGATGTAGTATATTACTACATCATGAATTTTGTTTTTAAAATTTTCAAGCACCATTTTTGTAAGACTGAATTTAACGGAATACTGGAAACAATTTGTTAATGTCTTCTAGTGCTTGCTCTTAAAATGCTGTCTTAAAAAATATAATTTTATGGCACTTTACGTAAGTTAAGTGGTGGCAGAATGTGGGTGCCTGGTGGCTTATTCTACGTTTGACAAGACTGTAAGTAGAGTTTAGTACAGGTGTACTCAAGGGTACCTGGAGTGAATGATCTGTAGCTAGTATGGCAGTTTCAGAGAAAGAAGAGATGGGAAGTATTGTATGAATATGAAGTGCAAGATTATGTTTTACACAGAATTTTTTTTCATTTTCTTAGAAACTGTTATGTGTTTAAAGGTTTCAGATGGGCTACAGGAAACAGTTTTTCCGTTCGTGGTGGTAAAGAGCTGGCAGGGTGTATTTGTCTTGGCAAAAGTACTTTCGGTTTATGTAGGCTATTATTTGTGTTTGAAGTAAGTGTGCTTTTTGTTGCCCCACATTTGGGGAATGGCAGGTCCAATACTAGGCCTGGATCGAGGGTGCATAGCATAAGTGGTTGATTGATCAGGGCTGCTGCACGTGTGCCTTTGCAGCGAGCAGGGCAGAATGTGAGCTGGGCACAGTTGTGAAATAAGTGAGGCAATGTGTGTGTGTGTGTGTGTGTTCTGAGTGTTGGTGGTGGTGACACGTGTTGCTGGGGGTGCGTCTCAGTGGGGCACTTAGATCCTGGGGCCTCCTGGGCCAACACACAAGGTCTACTGTAGAGGATTGGGTATCCCAGTGTTGCCTGAAGACCCAACTACACAAAAGCACCTCCACCTTCAAGAAACTTCCGTGGCTGTTGAGGATTTATTCACTCATTGGAAAGACCCACTGTGATGCATGTTGTCACCAATCACAAAGAAAAGTAGTGTGGTCTAATGTAAACTGTGAGTTTTGCAGGAATCTACCTGCAGCAGTCTTCCAGACTGAACCGTTTCGCTTTTTGGGCTGGGGAGCCATGGCCTTGTCCACTGAGCAGCTGAGGCCGCAGTGCACCATCGCCCCAGGCCTCCACCCATGTGTGTGCTCAGACGCCCAGACTCACCCACAGAGACACCCAACATCTGATGCCACAAAAACCTGGCGCTACATTGAGATGGAATTATTTTTACTTATTTATAAATTTATGTTCTATTTTTATTTCTTCGTCATTTATTTTTAAAAAAATAATCTAGAATCAGTGACCCATGCCCACTTGGGATCTACTGAGGCTGAGCGTTGGGGAGACGTCCGCCCAGCAGTCAGGAGGCCCCCAACTCAGCCAGGTGGTTTCTAATTAATAACCACTGTGTCGGGGCAGACGCCAACAGTCCCTTAGACGATTGTCGGGCCTGACTTCACACTTTTAAATCGACTCTTTACCTTTGTTCATGGATCCTGTTTCTAAATTCGGGAAAGTGGTTAATGTAGTGTGTATTTTTTCTGAGAAGGTGTCAAGGGGCTTTTCGGAAATTGTTAATTAAATTAAAGCAACCTCAAGGCTTTATTAAATGTCGCAATGGTTAAGGGTAAAATCGCTTTGTGTTAATCTTATACTTTACAAACCAATGTTGTTTTAATAGAGAAAAAACTTCCACTGAGCCTATTTTAGCCCTTTTGAAAAGGAAATAAGCCCTAAAATATATAGAAAATGCTAATAATTTAATTCACTCTACTTAGATTTCCAAAACCTCAATTATCTCTCTCATTATCAAAAGAAATATTGTAACTTGTGAACCATTGAACAAAAAACACTATTGTCTGAAAATTAGCCGAATTCTAATAATTTTTAGTACAAAAGTGATGTTTACTAATATTATAGAGCAGAATTTGAGACATGACCATAAATTGTGATGTTTATTTTCTCACATCCTCAAACTTGTAAATCCAAACGAGCTATCATCTTCTAAGTCACCTTGGGAAGCTATACCTTTATTACAACAGTGCCTCTTTTCCCCCAAGGCAGTTTCACATTCAAATTGTATTACCCTTCATGGCAAGTTTATAATCAGACACACATGTCTGATCATAACTGATGTGGATCAAAGAGCAATTTCCAAGCATAGGAAATCACATCCTGTTTTTTGAGCAAAACACAATTTTTCCCCTTCCCTTCTTTTTTATGATGGAGGTTATCCCCTAAATCAGCCTGGGGCTAAAGTTCTTGCCTTCCTGAAGCTTCCAGTTTAGAGAGGAAGATGGTCACAAAACAAATCCAGAATTGCAAAGTGATGCATGCAGTGTGGTGTGCGCTGTGCTCAGGAAGCAGGGGCTGCAGGTGAGGGGCTTCGCCTAACTGGGGCCAGGAAGCCTTCCCGGGGTGGGGGACACCAGGCCTGAAAGCCCAGGGTGGGGTCGGCCGGCAAGACTCCGAGCCCCACACTGCTGGCTGCTGCCATCCCGGCCCAGCCCCAGGGCCCTGGGGTCCCCTTTACACCGTCCACTGATGTCTTCCAGGCTAACCTTGCTGGGCCTTCCTAGCTCTGGGTTATAAGCTCTGTCCCTTCTACTTCAGTCCAAGCTTCCAAAGGACATTGCATGTGGTGAAACCTGGGGTCCAGCCGCGTTTCCAGCTGAGCCTGAAAGCAGCAACGAGCCCCAGGACCGCCCTGCAGAGCCAGCCTGCCCGGGGTTCCCACCCTCCCCTGCTCCCCCCTCCCTCTTTAACGGATCAGCTTCTCCTTCATCCATCACCCCACCTGCGGCCCACACCCCTGCACCATCACCATCTCCGTTTCTGGAGCCCCCCGCGTGCAGCGGCCCGTACCTGGCTCTCCACCCACAGCACCTCATGTAACCCTCAAATTCTCAGCCTCTTCATACAACATGTCAGGGGGCTCCAAAAGAGCTCCTGTTTTACTTTTCTGTTAGGAAGAAAAGTTCTCTGGTCAGTATAGATGAGATTTAAAATGCAGGCTTTTTCTGGAACATGAAGAACATAAAAGAAATGACAGCTTTCTGGGGATTCAGGATGGGCGGGTTTTCTCTGTAGGGTCTGCCATTCATCTGTAAATTTACTATCGGTTAGGAAGTCAGTGATCTCACCAGGCGTTTGTTACAGCTATAAACCTTTTAGCACAGACAGGCAACCGGAAGTAGGAGAAAAATGAAACTTATTTTTCAGGACACAACTTGGTCACTAGCCTTCTGCTGACATGAGATGCTTGCTGGACCTAGCACCTGTGATTATTGTTAAAGGCAGTCGGCACGTCACGTAATCAGAGATCCCATCATCTGTCAGTAAATCCCACAGTCCTCAGCCTAACACCCAAGCCCGTGATCACGTGGCCCCAGCCGCAGCGCCTGCCTTGTTGGTTGGTGCGGGGGGTGGGATTGAGTTAAGGAATCCACAGAAAGCGTTTCGCCCAGTGCCCGGTACGTGGAAGCGAGCCTGTTTCAGCTGCTGCTTTTAAGGCATGTCGTGTTCTCCCCGGTGGCCTGGGAGTGGGCACCCACCCCTGTGGCTGATCTCCATGAGATGTCACACCCTTCACGCAGGGTGCTCAGCCGGCAACTGCCCTTTGATCGGAAGTCACTGCTGGATTTGAATAAACTTCACATCGGTGGACCAGATCGTAATTTATTACATTTGTGCACACTCAAGGGGCATGCATTTAACTCCCAGAAGGCTGCTTAGCAGAACCTCCTCCCGCCCACATCCCTCTGGAGAAAACAGTGCCCTGTTGGCTGTCAGTCTGCGCGTTGGTTATTTGGTGAGCGGTGGTCAGGGCTGCAGCTTCCTTGGGGAGAGTTAGCACAGGACCTTGTCCGGTTCTGGAGAAAGAGGCTCAGCTTCCTGAGGATGGTGAGTCACCAGGCAGGCACATTTTGGGGCCAGGGGCTGTGTCCCTGGGCCCTGCTCCTCTGCCACCTTCCCCTGCGAAGGCGATCAGGCCGTGGGAACACTTGCTTTCTTGGACGACATGTGAGGAGCTGGGGTGGGCACAAGGAACCAGGAAGGAGACTAAGGAGGAGAAACTTGAGGTGTTGTTTTACAAACACATGCAGTGTGACCTCTTCATAGCATGAGCGTCATTCAGTCCCAACACAATTTGGAGAACACATGGTGAGAGGGACAACTTATCAGTAAAATCCTCAAACCAGAGTATTTTTAAAAACTAAAAAAAAACAACTACCTTTGGCCTGTGCAGGGGAGCATGTGCTCTCCTAGATGTGCAGCATTGGCTGCCAGCAGAGGAATGTGGTGCTTCTGCTCACGGCGAGCCAACGCCACGTTCACCAAGCACCTCTGTGGGCAAGACACGGTGTTAGCGGCTGGGAAACTGCGTAAAGAGTAAAGGAAAAGAAGGGACTTGCAGTTATTCAGAAAGGACAGGCGTTACAGAAAGCCTCGCACGCACACACAGACGCACGGGTACGGGTTACGATCTGTGACGTGACGGTGTCTGACGAGGACTGAGTGCCCGAGACGGCCTCACCGGGGGACGGCTGTGGTGCTGGCCGAGGCACCTGCGTGTGAAGCCTCCGAGGCTGGAGGGAGCAGATTCCGTGTGCGGTGGTGGATGGAGGGCGGCACGGCTGAGTGTGGCATATGGGGGTGATGGGAAGGAGCAAAGCCGGGGTGCATCCTGGAGCCCTGGCAGAGCTGTGCGGATTCTGTTCTCAGGGCAGTGGAAGCCACAAGGGGTTATGTTTGGATGTGAGCTCAGCTTCCTGGTGGAGGAGAGCTCAGCCTCTCAGGGGGAGTGGGCTGGAGGTGGGGTCCGGGGCAGGGGTCCCCAGGGAAGGGAAGGGGGTGCTTGGCAGTGGATGGTGGTGGTGTGGCCGGGGGGGCGCAAAGCCAGAGACACACGCAGCAGGACCCGAGGCTGGCCCGGGCGTGGCGGCGACGGGGAAGAGGGAGTCCTCACGGGTGGCGGCGGTTAAGAAAGGGCGTCCACAGGGCCCGGGGTCATATGTCCCACTGCCCAGAACAGAGCCTGGCCATGGCAGGTGCTCAAATAACGTCTGCTGAGTGTTAAACGGATTATAAACCAAAGAGGGACCTTTTTGGAGAATTCTGAGGTTGCTTTTGGACACTTGGGTTAGGTGTTGCCAGGGCACCCCGAGGTGGGAAAGTCGGAATCCGAGAGGGTGGCCCCGCAGGTGGGGAGCTCCTGGCTATAGACTGGGCGCAGAGTGGGAGAGAGGAGGGCCGGGGTCCCTGCCCCCAGGAGCCCAGTCTATAGGGTTCAGGGAGAAGGGGGGAAGCAGGAGGTCCCTGGAGGGAGTGGTGGGAGGGGGAGGCCCAGCCATGCCGAGGAGAAAGGAAGGCACGTGAATGCCGCCGAGGGAGGCCGTGGGACACGGGGCTGCGGCTGCCAGGAGGCCGGGGGACACGAGGACAGGGGCTGCCCACTGGATCTGATGCCTTCAGGGCCCATTCAGCTCAGATGGGACAAACGGACTGGTGCTCCTTGCACTAGTTACTTACCCCCCAGAACTATTTTCTCATCCTTAAAATGAAGGATCCAGAAAACTACATCGATGTTCTTTCGCAACATTTGCATTCCATGATTTCTGTGGTCGATCTAAGAAGGGTATCAGAGGGGGTCTACCTGTTCTCAGCTTTTAAATTACTTCCTGCTCTTCTAGAGTCTGAAACTGAGCTCCAGGGGCCCCAGACACGCAAATGAGCAGCTACCCGCTGGATGCTCCTGGCTGAATCGAGACAGCTGCACGGTTGGTGTGGTGGGCGAGGCAGGGAAGAGATTGGGAAAAAGCATAATGCACGCAGGTTGCCTTTCTTCCACCGATTCCATGTCCAGGCAGGGAGGGCCATGGGGTGCAGGTTTTGCTTCCACGTGGTCCTTCCACAGGTGGCAACGCTGTTGCCAGTTGCCTGAAAGCCAGGCCTTCCTGCCATCTGACATGCGGCTTTCCCTGTGGCCCCAGGCTTTGGTCCCACCCTTTGGAAAACGCCAGGCTTATGTGCACCATGCGTAGCTCCTGTAACAAAGAGAGTGGCCCAGGGTTTCCCACCCCGTCCATGGTCCAGGTCCTCTCGGGCTGGACACGGTGAGCAGACAGTCGCCGCCTGCAGTGGCAGAGAGAGGCAAAGCGGGAGACTAAGTGCATTTGATTCCCAAATCTGCAGAGACGACAAGGCTCAACCTGTCCTTAGTGAAAATATGACAATGAGAGTTGCAAGCACCTGACCTTGGAGTTGCCAGCTGCGTAGCTGGCTGATTAGTACGTACCGGGCATGACGAGCTCGCTGTCTAAACAGGAGTCCTTTGTCTTGCTAAAGTCAAGCACCTCTTCAATCTTTTGCTCCCAAGAGCACTCTGGGCTTACCTTACAGATGCTTTGTCCCTACACCAAGCTCCGCCCAGTTGGTTTCTTCATTCTCATTCACCAGTGAGGTTGGCATCGCTCTGGAATAAGAAGCTCGGATCACAATAAAAGGATGGGAAATAGATGGAAGCAGACATCAGCTTCGCTAGGGGCCAGCCTGTAATGGGCCTGGCTCTGGAGGCACCGCCTGACTCCGCTTGTGCTAACAGGTCTGAGATGAGGTGCCTCTGCCAATCTCAGCAAGGGATGCTCTGTGGAGAGGTTTCATCACCCTCCCCCCACAGCCAGAGCCCAGCTCAGGGCAGAGGCGTAAGCACTGAAACCCCGATGGGACCAGAGGAGAGGAAGGCCCGGTGGGGTCTGGAGCTTTACCCTGAAAGCAGTTGAGGAGCTCTGGGGTGCCTGAGCTCCCGTGGCTGGAGTCGTGGCTGAGGTCCAGCTGAGCTTGACCAGTGATCCATCAGTTGCCAACTCCTTGGCGGTGGCTACGGTGATTGGGGGCCGGTCCAGCCTGAAAGCCAGGCCTTTCTGCTGTCTGGACACGTAGCTTTTCCTCTAAGGGGATCCCATCCTCCACCCCAATCCTGTCCCAGAAGTGGAGCCCCTGGAGCATCCGTCTCCACAGTCTCTGCTCTCCTTCCAGAAACAAAAGGCCCCCTCAGACTCATAGAGCTGGCGTGAGCTGCATTCCTGCCAATTCCCTGCAGAACTCTAAAACTGCAGAGCTTATAACCTCAAATCTAAGTGGTGCTGAGAGACCTTTCTGTTTTAATTTGCATTTTGCTCTTTTAAATGTTTGCATCTGGATGAGTCGGGCAAGGTCTGAAAATAACACAGGTGAGCGCTTCAAAAGGACTCTGCATTCAGCACGGTGGCAGACTTAGTCCACGTAGAGGCTGTTCAGGGAGAGCCTGCGGGGAAAGCGGGGAAAGCGGGTCTCGGGAGCCGGTGAGGGCACTGGTGTGTGGCTGGAGGGCTGCTGCTCTGGGCGGGAGCTGGGTGCAGCAGGCCCTGGCCCAGGCCTGTCACCTGCTCCTCCTGCGGGCGGCAGGGGCTGACCAGGCTGGGCTGTCTTGTCACTCTCCCCCCACCGTGCCCCTCACCATTCTTCTGTAACTGCTCCCCGACAGAATCTCACGAAGGGCAAGGCTGTCCACTTCGAGGAACTCCATCCTTTCCTCTTGTTCATCTCATTTGAAGAAGACCCTGATGGATGCTTCTGTTCCCAGTTTCCTTATTAACAACTGCTACTAACATCGGGGCAACTGGACTCTGAGTTTAGAAGTGCTTTGGATTTAGCCCCTAACCTAGAACATACCCCAGTTTCAGAGCAGATTTTACAACACAGAAAGGCCTGGGATGTGGCCCCATTAATTTGCTCCTTCATTTATTCATTCAGGAAGCAGTTATTGGTGCTCCAGGGTGTGAGAATCCCACAAAACACATGATAACAGGATGCAGTGGCTCTGGGTGTCGGGATAACTGATCGGGAAGCCCTCACCAGTCACCGGGGAAGACCTGTTCCTCTCTGGACTGAGACCTCCGGGCCACTGGGACGGTTGACCAGGTGACCCCCAGGAGCAGGCGTCGCTCGCATGGTCTGTGAGCCTCGGACAGCAACGGGAGCTCCATTGCCTGGTTCCAGTCACTGCTGGGATTCTGGCACAGCTGGATTGAACCAAAGATGCTTAGTCAGCGTGGACAGCTGTGGAGGGAAGGCCAAGAGAGCCACATCTGACTGGTGTCTTCCACGAGTGCCCAGGTGCAGCTGCAAAGGAAGGGGTGCCCGTAGGACCTCGCAGTTGCCTCTATCTGCCCCACCAGGAACTCTGATTTCAACCTGCCAAACCAATATTCTGAATTCCCTGAACACAGAGTTGGGAAGAGATGCGCAATAGCATTTTCTCTCATAGACACAATGTATGCAAGTAACATCAAGAGAACAGGTGATGGTAAAATACGGAAAAGGAACTGGAAAGTTATGAGTTTTGAATATTTATAATCTTTGTTTTTAATGTAATTTATTTAATAGTAAATTATATAATTTGATTTTAAATAATGGTCAAGTTTAGCAAAAGGATTGCAAAATTCCTGAAAATGTAAGCATCTTGTAAGCTGGTACAAGCTGACTCCAGGATTCCACATGTGATGGTAGGTTCATGTGTCAACTTGGCCAGGTAATCATACCCAGGTATCTGGTCAAGCAATCACTGGCTTAACTGTTACTGCAAGGACATCTGTGGCTGGTTAATAAACCAGAAGCCTGGTTTATTAAATCATCAGTCAATTGGCTGCAGCTGTGATTGATGATGTCAATGAAGGGCGTGTCTTCCACAATGAGAGATGCAGTCATCTGGATTTAATCCAATCAGTTGAAGACTTTTAAGTGAGACAGATAGAGGACCTTCACTTCTTCTTCAGCTGACCAGTGAAGTTCATCAGAGCTGCGAGTTTGCTGCCTGAGGAGTTCATCGAACATCCGCATTGGAGTTGCCTGTCTGCTGGCTGCCCTATGGAATTTGGACTTGTGCATACCCACAGTTGTGTGACACACTTTTATAAATCTTATATTTATAGATATGTCTTGAAGGTTCTGTTTCCCTGGAGAACCCTAATTAATACACCACCATATCTATATCTTTGTCCTGGGGCTCAGGCTGAAGGAGCACTGGTTCCTGGGAGCAGCTCTTCTCATGGTGGAAAGCAGACAGGCAGAGTCACACGATGCTCAGACCTGGCAGACACTCACTTCCTTCCAGTTCCCACTGACCAAACAAATCATGTGGCCAAGGCTGATGTCAGTGGGACAGCGACCCGTAGTCCACCCAGAGGAGAGCATGGAGGGTTTGGAGGAATGGGAGAATTTCAAGCAAATAATTCAATCCACTAAAATTTTGATGAACATTTAGCTGGGTATAGTATTCTAGGTTGACACTGAGTTTGCCACAGCATTTTGAAATTATTCCAAGTTACTCCATTTGTCTTCTAACATCCACTATTGATGATGAGCAATTCCCCCCCCATTCTAATTGTTTCATTAATCATTCTAATTTTTCCTTCTTCCTGCTTGATTTTATGATATTTTCTTCATCCCTGATCTGTATTTTCACTATGTTTAGTTTAAATTTGGATATATTTTTCCCTGCTCAATACTTTGTTGTTTACATCAAACCTGGAAACTTCTTACTTAACTCTTTATATATTACTTCTCCATTATCCTCTCCATTCTTTTCTTCTGCAATTCCTTTTAATTTAACATTGGAGCTTAAATTATCTTTCTATACTGAATTTCACTTGACTCCCACAGTACTAGTATAGAATTGATAAAGCCATCAAAATTCCAATTTCACTGACTTTTGTTTTTCATTTCCAAGATTTCTTTTTGGTTATTCTTTATATCCATTTGTTCCTGTTTTATTTATTTCTATTTTAGTTTTCTAATTCCTTGTTTGGTTTTTTAATGGATATTATACCTTTGTTTATCTTTTTTAGCAGTCTCCCTATAATTAAGGTATTTTTAGTCTCTTTTTTTAGAATTATTTTCATCTGGAGTAAATCCTTTCTTCAACTGGTGATTTTGTCATCTGTATTTCTAAGCCTTAATATGCCTTACTTGTTTCGAAGTTTGGTCTGGGAAAGAATTTTTTCATTTAGTTTTGTCATTTTTCTGTTCCTCTCTCCTTCTATATTCATTCTTCATCAGTGTTGTGGTTGCCTCTGGATACTCAACCTGGAAACAGATCTTTAAAAGGTGGTCTGGGGTCTCAACTACCAGATGAGACTGGGGCTTCGACAGATGCAGCCACCCAGCCAGTGAGCAGTTCTACCTAGCTCCCAGTCCCAGGGCTGCTCTGTGCCTTTCTGCCTCTGCACATTTACTGCTTCCCACTGTGGCCACAGCAGCAGGTAGCTGTTTTGGTTCAGGCTTCTTACACGAGTGAGAGGACCCGCAGTCCACGTCCTGACTTACCTGTCAGAGCCTCAGCTCACAGCATCTCCTGTGGGTCTCTCTAGTCCCTGGCAGCCTGTAGACGTCATAGTGCTGACAGTCCCAGACCGGGAGCCAGCAGGCCTATGGCTCCAGCCCCACTGAAGGCTCAGTGTTTCTGCTGCTGTTTGGTCACAAACCAAGATTTATCTCGTTTCTGAGTCCTGAACCGTCTTTTCCGTTTTCTCATTTTCACATTTCATCTATTATTGCTGTGAACTTATTATTGCATGAACTTATTGTGCCAGCTTGACCTAAATTAAGGTCATTTGATCTTTACTGCTAACTGGACCGGATGATCCCTGTGCCTGGAGATTAATCTCTGTAGTGACGTGAGAGCAGAACTAAACTATGTGAAACCAACTCACATGTATTTGCCTGAAAGCTGAAGTTCTCACAATGCATTAAGACAGCTGGTGCCAAACCCTGCTCTGAAGAGATAGGATGGGGCTGCTGTTGGTTTACAAATCACAAGGAACTTCAGGGAAATGAAGAAAAGAAGGCAGCATTAAATGCCATTTTTGTAATTATTTGAAAAGGAAACAGATGAGACCTGTAGGTTTAAAAATAATTTTCCCTGGGTTTGGCTACCTTATAAATTTTTGTAAAAAAAGGAGCAATACTTGGCCCACAGATTTGCACATTCTTCAGTTTTTCAAGAGCATAGAGAACGTCTTCCAGGCAAGACTTTCAAATTGCCCTATCCAATCTTGGCCTTGGATTTACTTTCTGATAATTTCATCTCCCAGAAAGCAGCCGATCTGAGACAAATACTCCATAGGACAAAAGGGTATTAATAACTAAAACAGAAAAGATATGAGAATTTGGAGAAGCCACTATGTCCTGGTGGATTTTGGATAATCAGGGAGGGAGAGCAGAGCCTGTCAGCCATGGCACTGATAAAGGAGAGTTCACAGATGTTCAGAGGGCAGATGGGAAGGCGTGCTTCCACGGCCTGAGATCGGGGATGGGAAAAAGGCATGAGATGGTTGGAAAGTCCTTCTAAAATGCGATTTGTCTGTGTCTTCACAAATTAGTCTAATGAGGAAAAAATGAAGATGTGCCTCAGAAAGCCGGGGCTTGTGTGCTGAGGCTTTGAAGAGGACACGGCCAATAACGGAGAGAAGTTTTTGACTTTTCAAAAAGACACTTTGAGGGTTTTATAGATCTGTGAGTGTGTTGGGGAGGTTAGTGTCCCTGATGAGCTGAGGAATGAAAAAATACTAAGAAAGAAAAGCTGGTTCTGGATGTTCCAGGCAAGAAAATACTCAGGAATGTTCAGGTCTTCTGCTTGGGCCAGTGGAGAGATGTTGATGTCTGGAATACCCCTTCGATTCCTGTTTTGCTCCTGTCTTCACTTAAGGAAAAGCCTTCAGATATAAAAGGGTAACAGTCATTGGTAAATTACAGCAGAAAGTCCAGAAAAACAAAAATGATTGTACGGGGGCTCACATGATAACCAAAGAGGCTTGGCCAAATTGCTCAATGAATTTGTAAAAGACTCATAGACTCATGGAGATGAAGCAAAGTGCCAGAAGACTGACAAAACACCCAGCTGTTCCAACTTTCACTAGGATTTGGGAGGTGGAGACAAAATAACTGTGTCTGGGTGGGTTTGATGGCAATTTAAGAAGACACTTTGCACACAGGTAGGGCAAGAAGCAGCCATGATGAGAAAAAGCTTGGCTTCACCAAAATAAAATTGTGCCTGTTAAAGCCATTTCTTTCACTGCCAGGTTTACCAGATGGACAGTCAGGGATGTAGCGCTTCAGAGAGTTATCGGACCTGACATAAGCCTCCACCTCCTGGTCGTGACATGCCATTATCTGTCATAGCCCTAGCAGCAGACTGTCTACTCTGAGGATTTTCTTTTCCTTCCCAAACATCTTCGATTCTTTCAAGTGTTTCTATAACTGGAATGTTCAGTCATGAGCACTACGTATTAAGAGGGCCTGCTCCACTTCCATTGCATGCCTCAGGACCAAAGGCTGCTACATCTGCCCAGAAAAAACTGGGCATACCCTTTTTTATGGTACTTCCCCAAGGAAGCCGAAGATTCACCGAGCCCTGCAGCAGCCACACCACACTGCTGATTCATATAGTACTTGCAGTCCACTGACATTCCAAATATTATTCTTTTTTTTTTCTCATGGACTACTTTGTGTTAACCTGCAAGAATTATAGAAACATTAATTGCCTAGATCTCTCAACTCACCACCATTCATTCAAGAATGGACAATTTAAGGAAAGAGTGAGAGAGTGAGTCCCAGGTAGAACAAGGATTCAGGGTTTGTAGTGTGGAGCACCGTCTGGGATGAGCACCTGGACCAGGCAGGGTTGGCTGGCGAGCTGCTCCACCTAGGGCCTGTGAGGGTCTCCCCTGGACCTGAAGCTCCGGCTGCAGCCAGCCCTGTAGGTGACCAGGTCAGGACACCAG
The DNA here is from genome assembly GCA_004027775.1 of Bradypus variegatus. Lineage (NCBI taxonomy): Eukaryota > Metazoa > Chordata > Mammalia > Pilosa > Bradypodidae > Bradypus > Bradypus variegatus. Next base: position 28,445 of record PVKY010001334.1, read on the forward strand.
CATGGTGAGAGTTCCACTCCGCACCGCACTGGCGGATCTGGCAGTGCTCCCACCACAGAGTGCTCAGGCACTGCAAAGGCCACTTTGAGCCTTCGAGGTGAGCTGGGTTGTGCCCAGTGGGGACCACAGAGCTCAAAATGCCCTGGAGGGTCAAGTCTCCGATGACTATGTCCAAAGTGGAAGGTTGCAGGTCACCTCTCTGAGTGTACGATGAAAGAGTCTGGCAGAAAGTAAAGTAAATCCCTCCCCATCACATTCACTTAGTCACATGAGTTCATTGAGCAGGAATTATTTGCCACGGGGACAGGGACAGGGACTGGCAGACACAGGTCCTGTTTAAAGTGCTGCAGAAGAAAGCATCAAGGGCAGATTTATTTTTGAGGGGACCACCTGGCTGCAAGGTGGAGAGCGAATTCGTGAAAGGGGGTTGCACAAAGGGGAGGGCACAAGAGGCTTCGTACAGGGGGTGGTTTTTAAGCCATGTCTGAGAAGTTAAAATTCTTTGATCTATTTTATGGAACATGAAAATACAACCTCTTAAAACAGGGTTGCTGATCAAAAGCTTATTAGTTATCCCATGAAATTGATGCCAGAGGAAGACGTGATAATTTTCTCACTAAAGCTATAACCAGAACATCACCCCTAACTCACCCAAGCACCCAAGCTGGGAATCTAGGAATCATTTTAGACTCACCCCTCACCTCGCCGTCCCCGCCCCAGCCAGTAAATTTCTAAGTCCTCTAAGTTCCACTCTTAAATATTTGCCAAATCTGTCCAGTTCTCTGACCCCTTCCTGGCCTACCCTGCTCCAGAGCACCCTCCCCACTCCTTGAATTTTCCCAACTCCTTCTACTTGGTCTCCTTGCCCCCCTTTTGCCCCTCTCCCGACTTTTGTCTGCTCCCTAAATGTCTGACCAATTTGCTCCTTTTTGGTCTCTGGCTCCCAGGTTCAAGGAATGGTCCCAGTGAACAATTCCTAAGTGCTCCTCCACCCAGCTTTAACAGGAGCCCGTCCCGAGCACCTGGCCCCTCTGTGACCTGTGGTTACACACACACACGTGCGTCTACACACATGCACACCGAACGTCCTGAAATTCCAAGAAGCCCCCTCCTGTCAGATCTTACAAGGTAAAATTGCAAAATACATCTGCTTCCTTAAGTCCTGTGCTTAAAGGCTCTCAGGTAGACTTTTATGTAAGATTTAGCTCCTGCGTTTAGTAAAATAATGAGGCTATTAAATTAGCTTATTTGGGTATTATTTCTGTATTTCCAACCCTGGCCAGGACCAAGGAGTAGCCATGTACCTTAAACAAAAAATAATTAAAGAGAAAACTGAACTGTTTTAAGATCTTAACCTGAATTTGAACTCAGTCGTTTCAGTTCACCATGTAGGCAGATGCAGTCAGGAGGAGAAGCAGCTCCTTGCGTCCATCTCTGAACTTCTATTTCGAGCAATTACCTTGGTCCATGTTGGTAATCTATTTGCTTTTAGTAATAGATTAGTAATCAAAAGTTGAGGGCTTTCAATCTGCAGTTTCATTTGAAAGTTAGGAGCACAGCATTTGGGAGCGTGCAGCCACTCTCTTTGAAATCACCACCACACACTGTTGATAAAAGAGCTATGAATGCATTTCGGATTTAAGGAGGGCCGGCAAGATAAGGAGAGGAAAAGAGGGGGAAAGGAGGAGAGAGAGGAAAAACAAAAGTAAACCACCTGCATTTCCCTCCAATTTTTGTTTCCACTCTAAGAGGACTGAAAAATCATTGGAGATGGCATTTTGAAATATATGCCTGAGGTTTTCTGTGTGTGTGTATGTGTTTGTGTATGTGTACATTTGTGCATGTGTGAACATGTGCATTCGTACAGTGACACGTGCACAGACAACAGGAGGAGCTGGTCAAGTAGGTGTGGAGAAGGGGCTGAGGAGGTGTGCACTGACACAGCGAATGAAAGATGGGTCCTCTTCCCCGTAAAGCACAAAAGGATGACTCCCTCCATGAGGCGAATACATCAGACATTCTCTCCTCAGCATGGACGAGCCTTTAGAAGAACCCGAAAGACAGCAACAGACCTGTTTTGGAAGGAATTCCTGCGCCACCGAAACCAGCCTCCCTCCTTCCTTCTGCCATTCCCAGGCTCCTGCCAGACATTCCCATCCGGCAGGTCAGCACATGCAACCAGCCGCGGTGGCCTGATGCTCTCCGGCAGCTCTGAACGAGGGCACCTCTGACCAGCACAGGAGGGCATCCCTAGGGGGCCACCCGCTCTGCCCTAGAAGCGGATTTAGATGGGATCCACCCAAACCAAGGGCGGCCATATGCAGCCAGTCGGATGTCACATGAAACCGTGTGAAACCCCGAAGCTGATGCATCTGGACGGATCTCCAGAAGATGCTCAAATGACCAGATCTTGGTCCAGCCACAGTCTGACCGAAGGATGGGCTGCTGCGATTGTCTCCTGCTTCCTTCCTTTTTCCATCCAGGATTTGCCAAGTGCTCACCCTTTCCCGCACAGTTAAGGGCTGGGGTGTAATGCTGGGTCCTCGGGGGAAAGCCCCTCCCTCACGGGTCTCAGAGATCCCAGGTGGGAGCAGAGGCCTTAAACAGCAAACACCCGGACACGTGTTCAGTTGCAAAGTGCAATGTGCTAACAAGGAAGAAACAGTGTGCTGTGGAAATGACGCTACTCTGCCAGAGGGGTCTCTCCACAGGACGCTGAGGGGTCCCTCGTGCCCTTCTGAGACCCCTGCCTCGGGGAGCAGTGCCCCTGCTCTCTTCATGGTCCTGGGGCCCCTCCTCCTGCTGCTCCCATCCATCCCCCCACCCCCGTCTCCCTCTGCCCAGACCTGCACACCTGGCCCTTTCCCAGAACACCTGAGTCTCTTCTGGGATCAGGGACACTTTCCCCCATGTGAAATCCTGCTTTGGAGCCCAGGCCTCAGGCTGGGGCAGGTGCTGAGAACGGGGCTGGGGGCCAGGCAAACCCCGGGGACAATCAGGGCTCTGATGCACTCTGGCAGAGTAACAAGGGCTGAGCTGCTGCTCTTCCCGGACCCTCTGTCTCCTCCTCTGCATGGTGGAGTAACAGCCCCTGCAGCCCAGGGTCTCGGGAGGGCAGGGGCTGATGAGCGCAGGGCACCCAGCCCCAGGTTGGCACATGTGGGTGCCCAACATTGTGATCCCAGTGGAGCTGCTCTGGGTGCCCTGGGCAGCAGGCCACCGTTGTGTCTAACCCCAGCTCTGCGCTGACCAGCTGTGTGGCCCAGAGAGTCCCTTGAACTCCTGCATCTCCCTTGTCTTTGGCAAAATGGGGCTCCAGCATTGACCCTGAGCCCGAGGGCTGTTGTGAGCATCACAGGAACGACAGTCGGTAAGGGACGGAGGCGCGCTCAAGGCGCATGTGGGAGCCCGGTCTCTGCGGCGCCCACCACTGATTCCTTTACCAGGAGCACCCGTCACCCAGGGCTCTCTGGAACTCACCACCAGGGAAATGGGGAACCCAAACGGCAAAGACCTCATCATGGTTTTGTCGGGGGGAAATGTCCTATCATGATGAATACAGGAAACCACCCACTGTTTAGGGTCAGGTTTCACAACCACAAAAATTTGCAGGGAAGACTTTCAGCCGCGATATACGAAAACAAGTTTTGCTTTGGGTGCAGTTAATGAATTGCTGCAGAGAAGATGAAGCCCTTTCCTGTGCTGCATTTAGCCGGCCGCCTTCTTTCTCTTAACAGATGCTATCACAGTAATTAGTAGAGGCTTAGAGGAAACTGGCCTAAACTCTGTTCCTACCAGTCTAGGCTTCCAGAATTTCCTTCGAGTCCAGTTTCTATGCTCACGTTCTGTCTAGGACTAACATTCATTCTGAAGGGTAGAAATGAAGAATTATTTTAGTTAATGTTTTGGGATTGCAAATACATTAATTTTGAATTAGTGCTAAGAGTAAGTACCAAATTATTCTCCCCTAGACATAGTTATGAGATAAATCTATAAGTCTGGACTAGATACCCTTTTCAGATAATAGTTTTAATATGTGCTCCCCACCTTCGTGTTTAATTAAAATGTATCATCCTGAATGGCAAATAGATAAACAAGGTCTTCAAATGCAATTTGAAGCATCTCAACGCTTGTGGGTATTTCCTATTTTTCTTAGTAATTTTTTTTCCCTTTCTGTTGCCCAATCCCTATTTTTTAAATCAGTAAAGTCTTATTGAATATGACTTGGAGGTTTGCAGAAAACTAATTGAAATAATGTTTTATGCAATGGCAACATGTTGGGAAAGTAGTAATGATAAAAAGTCACAGACAAAAGACGGTGCCTCACGACATCTCGCTGCATCCCCCGTCTTCTATTTTTAAATTGTTAATCAAAGCTGCTGACTTATTGCTTATGGGGAGTTAGAATAAATCTTTACATCCCCAAAGCTTTGTAAATTATTCACTGTGCTTCCTACTTCGCTTCTGAAGGGAGATTATGCCTTTTAATTGGAAATCTTCTATTAT
>PVKY010001335.1:0-32953 GCA_004027775.1 Bradypus variegatus
TCTCATTGATTCTGTTTCCCTAGAGAACCCTAACTAATACACCTTCTAACAAGCAATTGGCTTTTATTTTTTCTCTCACTTCTAACAGACATAGGCCTTGTCTGCTCTCTGCCACACTGCATCTGTCCAGTTTCCAGTTCATGAAGTGTGTCCTTTCAGGTCCCATGACCAAATGGAAACACCTCCAATGAGAGCATCACACGTGGAGGAACAAGGCATTGGTGGGCACACGGGGGTCTACTCTTTCCTCATCTACTTGCTCAAAAGTCAGAAATAGCCTGTGGACCTAGAGCCTGTAGCATCAGGCTGTCTACATCATAACAGAAATATTCCTTATAATAGCAAGAAAAATTGGAATAGAGATGTTAGAGTGGTTAAAGTAAGAGAAAGAAGGGGAATCAGAAAAGAGAAAGGAGGGAGAATAAAATGAAACTTCTATAGTGCACCAGTGAAGTGTTGCAGGCTGCGCCCCAAGGATTTCTCTAATAGTTACAATGGTGAAGGAAAGTGGGGAGTTACGGGATGAATTACATCAGTGTAAACTAGCAAACTGGAAAGTGACTCCAAAATGTGGTTTTGCTTTAGAACCATGTTCTCCTTTTTCAGTTACACCTAAATTGATCGTGTAGTTGCCTCAATCCTTCATTTTCCTTTATGTGCCTGTCGAGTGAGCGTCATCTGGAAGCTTCTGCTTCAGCTTGCACATCTATGTACTCTACACATTTGAAATTAGAATCTGACTGAATTTTAATCCACCTTATTTGTTAAGAAAATAATAGTAATTTTGCAAGTTGTCTTTGCCACAAAAACAACTGACCAATTGGAATAATACCCTTGTTCTTGGCTTAGCACCCTGTCTACTCTGTTGGAAGTTAATTTTAATAGACAGTCATTTATATGAGCAAATTATAAGAGTTTTAAAAAGTAACTTACCCCATAAAATGCCCCTGTGAAATGCTATGCATGCCAGCAGTCTTTAAGGCTTTAGCAAAAGGAATTGTGAAAAGGGTTTACATGAATGGATTAGATTTCATTTTAAAGTGCATTTAGTGACATGGACAGACAAACATGAAAAACTTACCTCGTAACTCACCAAGTAACTCAGGTTACTCGTGCTGAAATAGAAGTTAAATCTCTGAGTAGTAGAGCAGGGTTTAAATATATTATTTTAGTATATCCACATGAGATAAATAAGTATGTTTTAAAATGATGTAAGGCCTGTCATGTCAGATTTTTTATGTGGACATCACTTTCTGTAAATGATCCATTTCCCCTTTGGGATTGTTTCCTTGCTTAATAAATTGAATACGTGGTTATGAATTATAGGAAGAAATTAATATGACACCGTTCACGTGGCAATTCCTTATGGGGAGAAAGATCCAGATATTCTGTGCTGGAAGAGGTCCCAGAGCAGCACTGTCCACAGAAATACGATGTGAGCCATATGTGTAATTTTATATTCTCCAGGGACACTTTAAAACAAGTAAAAAGAAACAGGCAAAATAATTTCGATAATGCATTTTATTTAACCCAATATATCAAAAATATTTTCATCTTAACATACAATCAATATAAGAAATTAGTAATGGGATATTTCCCATGCTTTTTTTCCTACAACAGCTTTAAAATCAGTGTGTGTTTCATGCATACAGCACGTTGCAGTTCAGATGAGCCACACTTCTGCGCTCACTGGCCTCGTGTGGCCCATGGCTTCTGCCCTGGAGAGCGCAGGGCTAGAGCAAAGACTTGCAGGGACCAGGGAGGTGAGGCAATGCACCCAGAGGCCAGCCAGGCCTGTGGCAAGTGGCGACATTCCCAAATGGGCAGGGCTCAGCCGGATTTCCCCATCTTTCCAGGGATGCCAGAAAATGCAGGGACTTATGGGACATTTCTTGATTCTTTGGGTGCTGGCAAATAATTCAGAACTTTTAAAACACTCATACTGGTCCAGCCCTCAGATTGCCAGTTAGTGGCAAATTTTAATCTGTGTAAAACTTCCCTGGCTCATCTAATATGACATAGTGGGCTTGGTTAAGGATACTAAAAGTCTCACCTTTTTTCATGAATGCAAATATGTTTGAGTGTATTCTGAAATGTATGGAATGTGTGCAGCATTAGAATCTGTTCCATGATTCCCTTGCCAGCTGAGCTAGTGCCTTCTGGAAAGAAGATTCCGTGTGTTCTAGAGCCTAGGCAGGAAGGGCCCTCGGATAAAGTGTGTCATCTTTCTGCTGAGTGCTCACCCCTTTTTAAAGCATCCGTTCCATCTTTAACTGCATGTTTGGCATCTCTGTTCATGTCGGATGGCAGGCTTTCCGAGGGCAGGCAGAATCTGTACCCCCAGCACCTGGTCTGTGGTGGGCTTTGAGCCAGTAGTTACTGAATGAATGAGCAAGTAAATGAACAAACAATTGAAAACCCAGGGAGGGTAAATGGCTCAGCCGTGGTCACTGTATTTCTTCTCCGGAGCTTCTTAAACTCTCTTGGATTGTTGTTAGTATTTTTGAGGTAGTACAATAGTGCTGGAAAGGCTGAAAGCTGGGGACCAGTAGCCCCAACCCCTCGAAGTCACTTGATGCCATTGCACCTCAGTTCCTATGTAAGTCTGTTCGGGTCTCCCTGGAACCAACAGCCCGGAAGGGTTAAGATGGTAAAGGGAGGTATGCATGCGAAAAGTATACGTACTAGATTAATCTGGGCTTAGTTCATTATCCTCTAAAGGGCTGATGTATTATTAAGCTGGAAACTTTCTGGTAACAGCACATTTGTAAGAGTCTTGCAAAGTGATGCTTCAAGGTAATGATCTCTCAGTTCCATCAAAATGGTGGACTGAATATGAAAATTTACCTCAGTGGCTGAGTGAGTCTCTTTTACTTTGTTGCTGTCTTTAGGATGATGGTTTGATGTCAGAGAAGTCTTCCAAGTGTGCTGAAATGCCCTTGGAGTCAAATTCTTCCTCCCTTCCCCTCGGGGTAAGGTGAGGTGGAAGCGAATCCACATGCAGTAGGGTATCCAGTCTCCAGATGCTCCATCACCAGCCCCGCCTGGTCCCCACGCTCAGCGGCTTCCGGCACCTTCACTGGCTCTGGGGCTACCCGAGTGTCGTTTGTTCAGAGTAACCAGTTTATTAGAGAATAATGATGCACACGGTTTCAACATTTCCCTTCTCTAGAGATTTGCCTCCTTGGAAAAGCAAGGCTCTCACTTTCCTGTCACGTGTGGTATCAGGTCTTACTGTCAAAGGGGACAGACACTACCTTGAATGTGAGAAAACAAGAGTCTCTACCGTTCTAAATCATAGATGGCCCAGTTTATTCACCCTCATGTTTTAAAAATGAACGCAGCTAAATGCCTTGCAGGTTGCTGCTTACATATGCCTCCCATTGTTCTTAGAGCCTTAGGTTACATCGTGACCTAAAATAAATTCAAGACTGGTTAAAACAGTTGAATGCAGGAAACAAAACCATGAAAAGCAAGAAGAAAATATAAATGAAAAGCAAATCTTAGTTTGGGGAAAGGCTGTTGAAGAGTAAAGTCAATGAAAAAAATTGCAAAAGAAAATTAGGTAAATCTGTGTACAAACTCTACATATCAAAAAACATGATAGATAAAATTAAAATGTAAACAACAAATTAGGAAAATATTTGCAACAACATTACAGCTAGAGTATGAATATACAAATATACTTTCAAATCATTTAAAAAATAAACCTTACCATCCCAATAAAATAACGGACAAGGGGCATGAATAGATAATACTCAAAAGAAGAAATATAAGTGGCTAATAAATATGAAACAAAACAATTTCTCTGGTGATTGAAGAAATGCAAACTATTTGTTAAAGACGGGTTCTGTTTACAACATAATCCTCAATACTGGGTGCATTACAGGGAGGTGTTAATGTACTGCCAAGAAGGTCTAAGTTGATAAATACTTTCTGGAAAATTATTTAGCAATAGGTCAAAGAACTTTAAAAGTGTTCATACACATCGACTCAGCAATTAGTTAGTGTCCTAAGGAAATAACTAGAAATGCCAACAAACATTTATATATAAAGATGTTCACTGCAGCATTATTGGCATTAGTGCAAAATTGGAGATAAGCCAAAGGAAAAACAGGGAATTATTTTTATAAATTATGGTTCATCAGTGATGCTAACATTAAAAACCAGATGTTTGAAGAATTTTTATTAAAATGGGAAAATGCACACAATGTAAATTGTGTATAATTGTGTAAATGCATAATATTGGTATACTCTTTAGCTTACGAGTATACCAGTTGCGTTAAATATTTGTGTCTGTCCTGAAAAAAGATGAAGTGAAAATCAGCAATATGTTAGAAACAGTTATCTAGATTTCCTTTATACTTTTTCTTATAATTTTCTTTAGGCTTTTATTCCTTTTCCAAATTTTCTAGAATAAACATGTATTTTAAAAATGGAAAAATAGTTTTTAATAAACCAAGTTGCTAACACAACCAATTTATCATGAAAAAGACTCTTGGTCTTTCTCCATAAACTTTCTTCTCTCACCGTTATCTACTTCATAGTTAATGACCCCATTTGTCCCCTAGAGCCCCCAAATTGGCAAGTTCTATAAATTCTTCATCTTCAGTGCTTCCCAGACATGTTCCTTCCTTTGCCTTCCTCGAGTCAGCGCCATCCTTTGCTTTGTTTCCTTACTTTTTGCTTGTTGGAAAGCCTCAGACTCTCCACTGCCCCTGGTGTTAAATCCTGGTTCCTAGGCCTGGCTCCACCGTCTCAGTCATACGCCGTGATCTTAGCTCTCTGGAGTTAGTCCTGAAACTGCCCTCCACACGTCAGCCAGACCGTCCCCGCCGTCTAAGTTACTGCTACTCGCAATGGCCTTTGTTCGTTTATTCATTCACCCAACTGACAGTGAAGTTTCTTCATGTACCAGGCACACAAAAATGAATGACAGCAAGTCTCTGCCTTACAGGGGCTCTCAGTCAGCTTGGGAAGACAGACAAATAAGTGGTTGCATGTTCTATGGTTCATACTAGTTAACTCCAGTGGTGGAACTGAGATTTAAACCCAGGCCCTCCTGCCTCCAAAGCAGGAAAGATAAAAGCAGGGCTACTTTAAGAAAATGCAAGTGTGGGTATTGATATGGCTGGAGGCTGGGGATGTGTTGGGGAGGAAGAGGAGAGGAGGCTGCAGAATGGTCCTTTATGCCAAGCCAAGGTGTTAAAGTGGAGTCATTTTCATAACTGAAAGAAGGTAAGAAAGGTGCCGCTCTCTGTTCTAAGGTTTTGCATTTAATAACTTAGTTAATTATCACTACATCTTTAGGAGGTAAAATAACTTTATCTTTCTATAGATGAAACTGAGGCACAGAAATATTGCACAGTGCCACAACTGGCTGAGAAGCTGAGCTCTTTTCTGTCCTTTCCTAATTTCTTGTATATGCTTAGTTGTCTTAATCTCTGCAAATTGATTATAAGCCATGTGAGGTTAGAGATTGTCAGAGGTACTTTTGTATCCCTAGAAGACAGACCTCTACTTATCAACCTGCAGGCACACAATGGACACCCAGTAAATGTGAATTGAATTGAATTGAATTGAATTGAATTGAATTGAATTGAATTGAATTGAACCAAGAGTTTTCAAGGATAGACTCCACTTGTTTTGATAGTTATGCAGACCTATGATGGAGTTGGGGGGGGGTGAAGAAAAAGAAAGGAACTGTAAATTCCACCCTTTGAATTTGGCATTGCATGTCCTTCAGAAACAGATAACATATCTGTGTTGGCTAAATTTGCACTACATAGTTCCTTGCCCTACAGAATTGGGGTCTCTTCCATTTGGAAGGGATCATACAGTCCCATAGCAGTCGTCTTGTTGAATCTCCCACTGCACTGACTCAAAACTGTAACTTGACTGAAGGGCTCTAGAAACATGACTTCTAAATGTGGGAAATTCTTGCTTTTTAAACTCACTTGTTTTAAGCCTTGGTGGGAAAGGACAAGCTCTGCCAGGTCAGATTCCAGCATAACAGAGTCATAATCTGTGAGTTTAAAGGGGATGTTAAGCAAATACACACTTGGTTCCTATTGGAGTACAAAGATATGGCAGTAACTGTATAAGGTCTAACATTTGCACTATGGGAACTGGTGATGGAGTTGCACAGCTGCAGTAAGGCATGCTGCTAGCAACTTGCACGCCTGTGTGCACAGAGAGAGCGGACTCTGTTAAGCCCGTTCCCTTCACCGCTCACCCTCCCAGGCTCGCTCACAGATGCGGAAGGAGCGCGCTGCCGTGACCTAGTGTGCGGCCACTCAGCACACCTCCTTCCAGCCTCCGCATCGGCGATGGCGTTAATGGGTGCGAGGGTGGGGAGCAGACAGAGGAAAAGCAGCACCGCAGGCTGCCACTCCCATGCCCTGACTCTGCCCTAGCACTCCCGTCTCGGGGAAGGCTACGCCGGCCGTTCCGCATTCCCCAAATCCAGTCATCCTTAGCCTTCGAGACCAGACTCCACAAAGGCCTCCTCTTTAATGACGATAATGACAGCTGGCATTGACTGAGGACATTTACCAGGTGCAAGACCCTGGGGTCTGCTGGGGCATCAGTACATGCCACCCTTGCTCCTGTCTGCATTTATTCATTGCAGGAATAAGGTTCAGAGCAGTTCGGTGAATTGCCTGAAGTCACAAAGCCAACAGGTGGAGGAGCCAAGGGCAAATCCGAGCTGTCAGTCCAAAGCCCAGGCTTTCAGCCTTTGTACCACATTTTGCTGGAAACAAAACTTCTGGCCTCCAAATTCTGCCTGCTTCCATCTCCAGCCAGAAATCGTTTACCCTTCTAACAAATGCTCATAGTGCTTTGTCTGCGTTTCTTTCATGGGACTTACCATTTTTTTTTATCCTGTTGTAGTTATTTGTATACAGCGTTTGCTTTTCCTAGTAAATGGGGGCATGAAGGCAGAGTCCATTTTGTATTCCTTGGTGAATTTTCCTTGGCATCCAGTGTAAAGCCTGGTGCCCTCAGATGAGAATAAGGGTGTTTCTTATCAGATCTGCCCATTATGAGCATCTGTATCTTGATAGGAATTTGGGGATCTGTAAAAATACTCAGAGAAGTCCTTCAGCTAAGTTTTCCTCAAGGTAAGGATTTAGCTGAGAAGGATGGAATACACAGTAGATAACATGATTTTCCTAATAAAGTGTTGCACATCACATACTGTGGTCCATCTTACAGTCCCTTTCCCTTCCTACCCCTTGATGTCCTCTGTGGATCAGAACTCATCAGCACCCCAGACAAGAGTCTGCTCAGAACCTCTTGTTTAATGTTCCAGTTTGCAAATCCTGTTCTGCGAGTCTCGTTCGTTTGGGGCATGATAGAAGCTCCCTGGAACCTTTGGTGGCAGGTTATGGAGATGCCTCAGTCTTAGCCCATGTTGCTTCAGATTCAGACTTTAGAGGATCCAGTTGTCATTAACTGTACTTTGAAGTTCTTGTATACATAAATTTATACACTCCCGAATTTCAAAACATCCTGTGAAATACTTACTGCAGCTATTTGTTGTGCCAGGAATGCCCACTCGCTTCTGTCTCTGTCCCCCACCCCCCTTTCTGCTGGGTTGCTTCTCTCTAATCTTGATTCTTGGGCTGTGACAAGTGAGAAGGGCTTTAAGTTCATAACTGATCTGGTTTTTGGCAGAAATAGAGATTTTGAGAATGAACCCAACTCTATAAGCTTCTCGCATTCCACCCTTAAACATCTTTCTGTGTATCTTGCTCAAGGTTTTATGTTTTTCTCTTTATTCTTTTCATAATCACTGGTTCTAAGCCGTGCCAGCCAGTATTTCACTGATAGTAATTATGCATAAATTTTTGCCAGTAAAGAAGCAGTGACAGAAAAAGAAAGCAAAAGAACTAGGTCCCGGTTCACCAGGGTAAGAAATGCCCTCCCTGCTCCTCAAAGGACAGCCCTAAGCTTGACGTGCTTCCTGTCTCAGCCGCACCACCATCCCTCATCCCTGATGATTTCAGTAAGTCCCCAGATTGCTTGCTGTCATCCTAGGGTCAGTCTTGATATCTGTGCTATGAGACAAAATCCAGAGCTGGCCCAGGTGTTGCTGCCACCACCTCTGCTTCCCTGTAGCAGCCTAGCAAGGGTTCTAGCAAGTCCCTAATGCTGTCCTTGCATCTTGATGCAGAGCCACACACTGCATTCCCCATAACAAAGGAATAGGGTTCCCTCTGCGTTACACTTGCTTGAGACAGGCAGAGACAAAGGAAATGCCCTAGCAAGGCTGCTTGGGCCCCTTGTAGTGACCCAGCTCTTGCTCTCACCACATATCCTAAGGGAAATGAGTACCTGGCACCCCCCATGGAGATGGGGTTCTGGTGGAGCCACTCAACCCTCGTGGTCCTAATTTCCATTCACTGCTGTGGCTGAAGACAGAGATGTTGCTTCTTCCTGAAGTTCAGGGCCATAGGGAGGTGGCCCAGTAGGGCCACAGCTGAGTCACAATGACAGCTCATGGGCAGTGCCCCTGGTGCAGGTCCTGCTGTTCACCCAGCTGCGGCTGCTCCTAGAGGGGCAAGAGCGGATGCATGTCCCTCAGAGTTGCAACCCATCATGAGTCCAGGGGCATGGCTGTTTTATTTCACTCACAGAGGCTGAGAGCATCATCCTGCCACCTGCTGCCACCTGCCGTGGAGCAGACTCTAAAATAGGCCACTTTGCAGGCCTAGACTAATGTCCCCTGCAGTGCCCAGACCTTGGTGCTGAGGCCGTGGTCCCTTCTCCTCCTGCCTTCAGGGGGTTCCCCTCTCAGGCACCTCTTTATCCTCTTCCATCTAGCCATGTACAGGTGCTATCATCAGACAAGTTGAACTTTGACTCTGAAAGGGAGGACTGGGGCTCAGATCATGCTGCTCCTAAAACACTTCTGTGCTTCCAGGTAAACTAATGGGTGCAACTAGATGTGTGGGCAGAAGACCCCCCAAACCCCACCTGGCAATGTAGGGAAGGGGTGAGGCTCCTCCACTCCCGCACAGGGTCTGCACCCAGGCCTTGTTCCCACCAGGTGGATAGCCATATAAAAAATCATCTCATTGCTTATAAAGGAGGGGAAAATCTTGGTAACAGAGACCCAGAAGTTTCTTCCAAGGAGGTTATTTACATTTATCTCTTTTAATTTAGAAAAAATATTTACTATTGATAGAAATTGTTCATAAGTAAATATTAATAGAGAATTTTTTTAAAGAAAATTTCCATATAAAAAGGGCATTTGAGATAGAAAACCTTTTTCCAAAGCAATACCATAATCTAACTCGGTACCTAGGGTTAATCAAATAAGTCAAAGTTAGATGCCACTGAGTGCTGTCTTCTACAGAGAGGATTGTGACTCATGGATGGTCATGATCAGCATTTTTAATGGCATAAAATAGAATAGAATAGAAAGCATGAGCACCTTTCACCTAGCAAGGCTAGTTATTGTTCCATGCGGCTTTTGTTTCAGCTACGTGTCTGTATAGCAGTGTGTAAGTACATAGGTCACCTGTCTGTGTGCCCTGGGCTACTGTGTACAAAGCATGTCTTACGGGCCTGTGGTCAAGGAAAGGCAGAAAGTTTCAGCTCACAGGGCTGAAAAGTTAGCAGAAACTAGATGAATGGCATTTCATTGGCCCCACTTGAATATCATATTTAAAAGAATTCCTGTTGCTATTCTAGTAAGTTGTTCAATTTGACAGGGTGTTTCTGCTGTTCGGATTGCACACGTGCTCGTAATGCCGGCCAGTGCTGTGGCACCGGGGCCCGGCCTGGGTCACGTCTGCCACGTTCCACCTGCCTGATGTCAGCTGAGGCTGGTCAATACAGACGGGCCTCGAGCACGCTTAGGGATGTGCAGAACAGCCATTTTCACGACTGAATTCCCCTTTGGGGGCTCAGTGGACTCTGGCCGAGCAGGGGCACCGGTGAACAAACCAGTGAATGTTTGTGAATTGAACCAACAGTTAAGCTCCTACTAAGCGCCAGCCCCTCGCGTATTGGATTCCTCGGTGAGCTGCTGGTGGCTTGCACAAATGAAAGGCTACAGAGGCCCCCCTCAGATGCCAGCCCTCATCTCAGGACCGGATGCCTTTGGAAAACATCACTATCAGATACGGCAACTCATTTCCTTAAGAAGAACTCTGAGTTGAAGGGAGGTTAAATGAAAAGGAACCCAACAGGGCTAGGTTTCCAGTCTTTTCTTTTGTGCTTAAATATTAATAGATACTTGGCGGAATCATCTAGCTTTTGGAGGATGGTTGTCCCTCATGACTGTAACAGAACTTGGGCTGGGTGTGCTCTGTGAAGTCTCTGTTTGCTTGTCTTGGGTTGCTCAGCATTTGTACAGGTCACCAGATGACAGTGTGACAAAGCAGCGCAGTCCAGCAGGTAAAAGCAGGTGCAGGTGAGTCTATGGCCTGGATTCTAGACCTTTGCTCCTGGAATTAACAGAACCGTACTTAGCTGGGGATGGGAGGAAGTGCAGGCTTTGCATTGTGAATGCATTCAAAGTACTTGTGTTTATCTAAAATTAAGGGTTGACGTGAAAACATCCCCAAAGCAAATTTATATCACAGGGGCTTATTTTCCAGGGGGAAAGGAAGGGAAAAGGCTTGGGTTTTGTGCTGGCTGCGAGAGGTGACCTTGGCCCAGCACTAATCCTTCTGAGACACAATTTCCTGAGTTTTAAAGTGACGGTGAGGATGCAGCCCTGTGTGTCTGGCGGAGCAGCTGTTGAGTACCCAGCAAGCAGGCTCCCTGCAGTTGTCTTTTGATTGCCTAGTTGACAGTCCCGTGTAACCCACATAACTGAAAAGGTGAAGCAGTTCTGCTTTTTCCCAGTCTGCAACACGGTTCTCTGGCATTAATAGCACAGGACTTTGAAAACTGCATTACGTGTTGCCAGCCCGTCGCTTGCTCATTTGAGACTTTGTCATGCATGCCACATAGGAACAGCCTGTAAATGAGCTTTCTAATCTTAGACTCATATCAATTATGCACCGGCCTGGCTCCTCTTGTACTTAATCTTAAAGACATCACCATGGCAACATTGCACCTCATATATAAATCTTAACTGGAAACTGATACATTAATACTATGTTTTGGGCGCCTTCGATTATTCTACAAGTCAGCTGATGCTGATAAATTTTTTTTCTTTTTTTCTACCATGCCTCTCCCTTACTTAGGTGAAACTTTATATGAAGGTTAGGAAGCTAACAGCTGGCATCATTTTCTACTTTTCAGTTTCAATTTGGGATCATACTTCTGACATATCAGGCATTTTGCTTTTGAGATAAAGAGAATATATAAGCCAGAATTCTGTGTAAATTGATTTTACATTAAACATCAGGTTGTTTGCAGTATTGAGTGAAATAGTATGAAATGAATGTACTGCTCTTTTCAAATAAATATAATTCAAAATTACATATATTTGATTTATCTTCATTGCATAAAGATAAAATAGTGTACAATAGCAGCTCTCAGATGTTTTCATATGTGAAGCACAATTTATAATGTTAAATCCATGATTGTCAGGAAAGTGAGGAATTCACCCTGTTTATGATTTTTTTCCTTCTTTTTTTTTTTTTCCATGGATGCCAGCAAAGTAAACAAAACCCTGTTGAGGCAGAAACTATATAATGTCGTTAATTGGCTCTTTGACAGGGCAGATGATTATCCTCTAAGCATAAAGGATGTGACGACTGCTGAGACAGTCTGGAAGCTCCAAAGAAAACACAGGGAGTGCTGTGGAAGGGACAGTGTCAGGTGGCACGTGCGGTTGGAAGGGGACAGTGTCAGGCAGCACGTGCGCTGCGCCTTTGGGTGGATGGGTGCCCCTTGGGTCCTGCACAGCTCAGCACAGCCGAACAACTGCCTGGGTGGTCCTGGGGATGAGATGGTGCGTGATTTCTTGTGGGAAAGGTAATGTTCTCACGGGGATGTCACAGCAGCACAGGTGGGCCTGTCGCATATCTAGAAGTGTGTCTGATGCCCGTCCTGGGCTGCCGCCCTTTAGTAAAATTGCTGCTAAGTCACTAAATACACACACAGGAGCCGATGCCCCCCCGGGAGCGGTGGGCAGAAAATCAGATATAATAAGGGGCTATTACAGCCTGGAAAGTCAGGTGTTTGAATGAGTGACATTTTGAAAGGCAAGTTAAGGTTTTAGTCAATCAAGGGTCCAACTGCGTAAATCAATGAAAATACCGTTGAACACCATGGAACATTTTGCCCGTAGTTTGACATCTTTAGAACATCAAATGGATTCTAAAGTTGTGTCTTCAGGACCTGTTATGATAACGCAGGGTAATTTACTCTGCCCTTGGAGAGGTTAGACTATATTGAATAAAATATTCTGATACCTTTCTATATATTTTCATGAAGTGAAATTTTGGGCAATATGTATCTATTCAAATCTTTCCACTTCTTCCTAAGAAGTTTTTCATATTAAGAAATAGCCATTTGCTCAGTAAAAATTTTATAAGCATCTGTTGTAAGCTAAGCACTGTGTTAGGGTTAGGGATATGGGTTCCATCACCTGCCTTAGTGCTCAGTGCCTAGGGGACACTTGATAAATGTGGGAAAATTGCATAACAGACAAATAAAATACATCCTTGAGAAACTTAAAAAACTCATAGTCTCGTAGGTGGGTCAGGAGATGTGAATAAAAGAACCACAATGAAGCAGAGTTAAAGGCTATAGTAGAGACCAAAAGTGTCCCAAGAGTGAGTGGCAAATGAAACGTCATCTGAAGAGGTTAAGGTCCAGGGATATCATATTTTATTGCATTTTACATGTAAAAAGATTCACCTTAAGGGATACTCAAAGTCACAGCAAGTTATATTTCTGGGGAAAAAAATTTAAATGAGGTATGTTCAATATGATTTTCTCAGAAATAATAGAATGAGGATTGGCATTTCTAATCAAGGTCTTAGTACTCCATTTTTAAAAAAAAAATGGCCACAAACACTGTATTTAATCAATCATTTTAGTCACTATAAATTACATAACTTTTCATTATACAGATTAAATATCCTACCTTATGAAACTATTTAATATGACATGGTATTATGCCCAGTTCTCATCTTTATCATTCTTGCTTTATTTTTTTTACAACTATTGAAAAGGTTGAGTGAGTCATAAGGTGGTAGAATTGAGAGTGAGTTGTGACAGGCACCTTCAAGGGGCTTTATGGAAATGCTTAGTATTTCTTGATGACTTGTTTGAGAAAGTCCTGTGGTGTGTTCTGGTTATTTTTAGTTTTAGGTTTGTTTTTTCCCCCTCTTTCTCATGTTGAATTGTTCTGTAGCAGGTGTACAGATCAGAGCTCAATCAGTGCTCCTTCAGTAGGGTATATGAAGACAAATCCTTTCTGTAGGGGCATCTTGTCTAGAGCAGCTGTTTTACCTTGAACCCCAAGAAAACACATCATACCAACAGATATGATTTCATATTCAGTTTTATTACTTATGCATTATTTGCAACAGCATGGCTTCCTACTGTTTTGTTGGGTTCATTGCAAATATATAGTGTATTAGCTGCATTAACCAGACGTGGGTTGGCGTGTGGATTCCAGCTTACTTACTAACTGCCTGACTGTGCTCAAGTTACCAAACCTCTGAAAATCTCAGTCCTTCTCTGTAAAACGGAAATAACCAGGTGTTTGTGGGGAAATAAAGGAACTAACTAATCTATATGGTATGCATAGCACAGTGCACATCGTACACTCAGTAAATGGTGGTTACAGGTCTGGCATAGAGCATGCCCCTTGGAGCTGTACAGAGCTCAACCCACACAGCTCTCTGTGGTGGTCCTGGTGGGCTGCCATGGTTGTTGCTAGTGTTATCTATTCTATGGAAAAATGTGTCCTGAGTTTGAAACACCTGATTTACCTAGAGACTCTAGAGTGTGAGTTTAAATGGAAACTTTTTAACTTAATAGTTGAGAAAACCAATGTTAGGGAAGTCCAGGCGTGAGAAAGCCCTGTTGTTGCTGGAGCAGTCAGGGAAGCATCCCCAAGGCTTTGGTCCATGAAGAATGGGCAGCAGGAAGGGCTGTTCAAGTTAAAGGAGACTGCTTTGTGCTCACTCGAGTAAAGGTTAGATGGGGCTCAGTGCTGAGCGCCAAGGACAAGGTGCCTTCAGGTACTTTTGACTGGCAGATAATCGGAAGGTCACCAACCTCTTGGAATTACGCTGAAGGAGTCAAGTGGACAGGCTTGTTGGATGGAGAGCCCTGGAGGTGGGAAGTCTCTTTATCGGATTGCACACAGCTGGAGAGACACTGGCAACCAGAGGGAGGCCACAGCCCGGAGACCGTGCCCTCAGAAGGGTTTCCTCTTGACAACTCGGGCAGCTCTGGGCGAGGCAGTGCCTCTGGCGGGGAAGGCGGCCGGGCAGGACATCTGCTGGCTCCTGGGATCGTCCTGGGAATAATAACATTTTTTCCCACCCTCGGAACAGGAACTCCGCCCTCAGAGTAAAGCTGCCCTCCTGGTTGCCTCCCGAGCAGTCCTGCGGGCTTCTGGGAGCTAAAAACCGCAGCAGGGCTTTCTCAGGACTCTAAGAAAAGAAAAATAGGTCATCTCAGACCGCTAACTTTGACCTCAGGAATAGAAGGAGAATGATGTAAACAAAACAAAATAAAGCGAGAGAAACACGTAACAAGCAGAAAAATGGTAGGGTTTTACCAATCATCTATCAAATTAAAAGGCTTGTTAAATTAATTGTATTTACAAACACTCCCTATCCACCAACCAAATATAATTTTTTAAATCCCCTAAAACCTAAATACCAATGAAACCTTCTCCTAGCTGTTGTTACTTTTATTTTGTCTGTCTGGGCACTGCTTGCTATTATACACTGTGCTGATATCTGTGGTTTCTTTACACTTTGCTTTGTGCAGACAGCCCTGCATTGAGGGGCAGCTCCCCTTGCCTGGTGTGCAGCTCAGGCTGTATGAGCCTGTGGTGGCTGCTGTAACAAATCTCCATGAACACAGGGGCTTAACACAACATGAGTTCTGGAGGTCAGAAGTCTAAAAGGGGTTGGAGAGCTGCACTCCCCCTGGGGGTTCTAGGGGAGAAGCCTTCTTGCCTTTCCCAGCTTCTAGCAGCCACCTGCAGTCCTTGGCTCATGGCACCTTCCTCCATTCGCAAAGCCCTCACTCCAACCTCTGCTTCTGCCATCAATCTCCTTTTCTTACTCTGCTCCTCCCACCTCCCTCTTCTGAGGACCTTTGTGACTATGTTGGACCCACCCAGGATCATTTCCCCACACTCAAGATCCATAACTAATCACATCTGCAAACTCCTTTTTGCCATGTCAGATATTCCTAAATTCCAGGGATTAGGATGTGGGCTTCCCTGGGGGCCATTGTTCCTTTGGGAGGCCTTGGAACACGTTAGACCGACAACCTAGACTGAAATCCATCCATGGAGAGAATGGCGAAATATTGAAAGTGAAAGGTTGTGCAAGGCCAGTTTGACCCTGTACAGAAGTGTGCAGTTCAGTCCATTTTAACATGTGGTAAATGAAAGTGCATTCAAGCATTTTCCTCAGAAGGAGGGAGCTCCTGCCTTAACATTCTCTGACTGTTTTCTGCGTGGTCCAGAGCCTCTCCAGCGTGTGCTCTGCAGCGTGGGTCCCTTACCCAGCCTAAGCAAGGGCCCACGCCACACTGGGTGCTGCTGTAATCTCCCAGAAAGTTGAGTCAACTCTTTCCTTTGGGTGTCAAGTGTGTCTTTTCCTTTATTTAGCTCATAAATTGCTTGTCAGCTCAGCCACGGGGCAGTAGCATTAACATGCAGTTTAGCACAGCACATCCTTTAAAGTATTTTAATTGTTTTTCTGGCTTCCTCTTGTAGTGGTGGCAGCAAGATGGTGTGGAGAATGGCAGGAAGAAAGTTCTCCTTAGATAGCTGCCCCGGAGCTGAGGGCAGAGTCAGCAGATGTTACCCTGCTGCAGGGACAGGTCCCTGGGGGTTGGCGGATGACAGTACCCACGGTGGGCACCTGCAGGGACTCCACGTGGAGAAGACTGTGGGACTCGGGGCTGGACCGGGGGTCCTGCATTGAAACAGGTGGAGGGACCCCCTGTGGAGGCTCCCGGAGGCTGGGAAGGGGCACTCAGCACAGATCCCACCTGCAGCTCCTTTGGCGCTGCTGGCAGTCATGCTTTCCTCAGACAGTCCAGGGATGCCCACCAGCCCTCCTTCCATCCCTGGTTCCGCACAACCACGTGAGCAGTGGAGAAAGCCACGCTGCCCGTGGCCTCTGCTCTCAGGATGGTGAGGAAGCCACTCACGCCTGGGTGCTTCCCCATGTATAAGAGGGATGTGTTGATTCCTAATTAGAACTCATGTTTACTGAGTCTTTACTAATGGGCTCTTCATGTGAATTTTATCATTTAATCCTCAGAACTGTATATTGAAAGTAGTCCTAATATTTTACAGAAAATGGGCCCCGAGAGGTTAAATAACTTGCCCAAGGCCACACAGCTGGTGAGTGGTAACATTTCCACTGCACCCAGACAGCCTGACGCCAAAGCCCACACCCTGCCCTACACTGTCCCCCCACCCAGAATGAGACGCTGGATGCTCTCGTGTAAAGATCTTTAAGAAAATTCTAATGATGATGCAAACACTTGTGAGGGCTCTACATATATTAATTCATTTAATCCTCAGGAAAACCCCAAGGGAGGCCCTGTTTATAGGTGGGGAAGCAAAAACATGGAAGGGTTAAGAAGAACGCCCTTGGCGTTCGGTGCTTGGTGACACCGCTTCCTGCAGGAAACTAAGTCCCAGGGGAAACTGAAGGTGATGTGGGTGCTGGCTTCAGCTGTGAATGAGGTGAGGAAGTTGAAACCGCCCCAGGTGTGGGGACCCTGGGATGACAGTGGCGTGAGGCCGAGCAGCCCACAGGCATGCGGCCAGAGCAGCAGAGGACGGAGGGTGTAAAATGGACTTGAGGTGGACAATAACAGTAAGTTCCTTAGAGGCCTTTACCAAAGGGCACAAGAAATAATTATTAACTGCAGAAGTGAGAAAATCAATTAAATACACTAAAGATTATCTGCTCCCCTGACTTTGGGGTTTATATTTTTGCATAGAAGAAACAAGTTTCCACAAAAATCAAAGTGGACAAAAGAGAGAGAGAGAGAGAGAGAGACAGGCAGATTTTATTACACTTATTTTTGTCCTTTTCCTTAGTGTGTCCTGATTTATTTTAAACCCTAATCACATGGGGCCAGAATTTATATTTATGCTTAAATAAATAGAGCCATTAGACCTCAGTCCATAGAAGGAAAATAATGCTAATCTTGATTTGAGTGTCAAATGGTATTTTAAAATTTTAACATCCTGGATTGGTTTAGTTGCTTTAGGTTGGTTCTTTTTTTTATTTTTTTAATTAAAAAAATTTTAAGGCTTTGTACTCAAATTGCCAGCACTTCTTCATCTTTCTCATTTCTTGTATCTCCTTAAATTTCAAAAGGGTGCCTTTCCTTACAGGACAGTATTCTCTTGCCTCCCTTTTCCTCCTTTATCCTGGTCTTGACTTTCTGCATTTGCCATATATCTCATACTTCCCCTAGGAAAAACTCCTTCTAGCTCAATGGGTAGAGAAGCCAAACACACAACTCCATCCTTGGAGTAAACTATTGGCCTAATTTCTGTACCAAAGTCTCTTTGAAAAGTCCACAGTTGCTCTTTGAGCAGCATGTTAGTTAAATCCTAAATGTCAGCAAGTGATATCAAAGGCTGATAGCTACATACTTTTCAAGATGAAGCATTGCTGTTGGCTGTAGTTTTGCACATTTGAGCAGAAAGCATTAATCGTCCCTTACTTCTGACTCAATTGTCAAGTGATCCTTTGCTTGAAAATTGCATGAAGATGACTGGGTTTGGTTGATAGTGAAAGAAGGCAGGTCTACAAAGAATACCAAAGACCTGTACAGACTGTATTTGAGCTGTTCTTGCTACAGACACACTTCAACTCCTGTGCCAAATCTGGTATGTTTGAAGCCTGTATTGAGAATCCTGAGTCTGTGATCAATTAGTAATGTCTGCATGGCTGCAGAATTGGAGAGTGGAAATAGGAAGTATGTATGCCGTGGACCTCCCATCCTTGCTAAATCTTGATGAAGTCAGCATAACAGTTTTTTTTTTTTTTAAGGTAACGTTGATTAGTGGAAAGTACATGGCTTTGGAATCCAACCGATCTATGTGCGAATCCTAACTGCTTCTTTATCTAGTTGTATGACACTGGGAATGCTAGTTAACCCTTCTAAAATTTTATTTCTTTATCTATGAGATGACATAATAATGTCTGCACTACCTGATTGTGAGAATAATTAGTCAGAATAAAACATGTAAAGCACCTGGACGCCAGTAGAGCCTCAATAAGTGATAGCTATAGTGGCTATTTCCTGCTTTATCTGTCCAGCATGGCACCTGCTTTTCTTCCACAGTCTTCATCAGGCCTCATGGCTCTCGTGGGAGGGAGGGATGTCCCAAGTTCAGCCAGCCCTGTTCCCATCTTCCCAAGCCACAGCTTTTGCTCGGGGATAAGCTTTCCCCAGGAAATTTGTGAAATGAAGCTGGGGGAGGAGAGTTGATTCCTCTGTTAGCACGTGGTCCCAGGAACCGCTTCTCCTCCGTGTGACAGAGCCTGTCTTCCGTGGAGAGAATGAAGTCAGCCTTTGAGAGTCTAATTCCGGTTACTAAGGCCCCTGGGGTAGCCTGGGCCCCTCTCCTTCTAGATCCTGGGTATTGGGTCACCTATTCCTTTGATTCCTTAAGTTCCACCCCTTACCCCTGCCCCATACACCCTCAGTAGACTTCTAAGCCCACCCCCTTCTTTGTGGAAAAGTTAGAGAAGGATTGGTGTTAATTCTCCTTTGAATTTCTGATCCCCTTTTAACCTTAAACTAGATACAGGCCCCGAACAGTTTTAATATAATAACTGCTATTATATCTGTTTTTTAAGAAGTTTGATTTCTGTATAGATCTGTAGATCTATCACATAATGATATCATTGTTCTTCTCTTGACTTTTTTTCCATTTTAGTTGTTCGAGACCTCAAACTCCAGACTAAATGGGTTTTGAAGGCTCTGCTTATAAGCACGTCATGTCAAGTAACTGTGCTATAAATATTTACTGATGATTACATAGTGGGGAAATGTATTTCTTGCGGTGGAATAAATAGATTAAAAATCTATTTCTTAAATTAGATGTTATTGAGTAGTCCATCAGAAAAGTGTGGTAACATATGGTGAAAATAAAATCACGGTCATCATTTTAGAGCCTGTTCAGGTGAGTGAGTTAGAGAGGTTTGTTTGATCAGAGCCACAGATATAGAGAGAAGAACACCTTAAATGAAGGCATCTTTTCCCGGAATCTCATTGCAGCCATTGCCCCTCCCTCAGCAATATCCTCAGGCTTCTTCTGTCTAAAAACCCCTTCCCTTTTACACTCACAAATGCTGTTCTCAACTCTCTTAAAAAGAAATTTCACTTCCCCTTGTTTTTCACGCTAAATTAAGGACAACGATTTCCTATAAAATATATAGAAAAGTCAGATCCAGTGCTTTCAACTTATTACTCATTTAAAAAATAACCTTGCCTGTAAGAAATTCCCCATATTATTATAGAAATGAATATGCATGAAATGATCGGAAAATTACAAATTCAGATTCATAACCAGGAAAACTGAAAATGAGGCAGCCATGGGAGGGTCCTTTTTTATTTTCCATTTTCCTCATTACAGTGCAAAGAACTCATGAATAGAACAAACATTTGCTCATCACCTTGCGCTTTAATTAAATGCCTATATAATCCTTTCTGTCTGTTCCACCCAATTCTGCTTTTCAATGATTTTTAGTTGCTCCAGCCTGGTTTGTGTTTTCTATATTATTTTTTATAACCTTTGCATGAACTGCATTTGAATTGTGTTTCTAGAATTATCTCTAAATTCCTAGATGTACCTTAAAAACTTAATTGATACTTGATAACTGAGTAGAGCACTACAAATAAAATAATGTCTTTCAAAAGCTGAAAATCTGGTGGAAACCCCAGGATAAACTCAAAGATGCCTATAATTCCCCAAAGAGTAGTAAAATTAAAAACTTCATAAGCTTTTGCTTTTAGAGCTAAACTATATTGCATCGCTTGGTGTGATTGAAACTGCTTTTTGCCACCAAACCATTGAGAAATACAATTTGTAGTACAAGCATAGTAGGTGAGTAGAATATTCTGGTCATGTATTCTGGTTAATACAATTTCATAATTGTGGGAGGCTTTAATTCAATCCTCATTTTGCAGATGAGAAAACTGAAGTAGAAAGAGAAGGGACCTTCCCATGATCTTCTGCTTAGTAACAGCCAAGAGCTCTACCTCCAGTCTAACCCCGTTAACCCTTTTCAAACAACAAGGATAAAATAAAATTGACCTACTCTTTTCGTATCACTTTATCTTCTTCATATTACAGAGCTGTGGCACGGTGAAAAAGAAAGTGGACTCAGTCAGAAAATGTGGTTTTGGGTCTTGGCAGCTCTTTTAATTGTGTGACCTTGGGCAGTCCTTTATGTCTCTAAGGCTCGGTTTCCTCTTCTGTAAAATGGAAGTGACAGCTGCCCCACAAGTGGATTTGAGCGTCAGATGAAACAACATGTGTGAATATACTTTGTAAACAGGGAAGCTCTGAGTAAATGCGAGGTGTTTTCGTTTCTGTTCTTGGGAACTTGTTTCACGTCAAGACCTTTGTATGATCATCAGTTATGTGGATTTCTTGGCAGTAGAGAGGGCCAGCTGAGAAGAGGCAGAAGACACCGATTTTCCTCTATACCTAATTCCTGAGTGATACGATTTGAAAATATCATGAAAGCCAAGGCTGCTTTGAGAGTTAGCTTTCAAGAAAAGTGTGATAATTTTTCAAAAAAATGGCTCTCCATCCAGCGCAAGAAAGAAAACAAACATTAGAAAGTATTCTGATTAGTTTCTTAGCTGGGAGTCACAATTTTTATTATTTCCTCTAAGGAAAAGGTCTATGAATTAACTTATTTTTTCCATTGCAAACTGAATTTTCAACTCTGTTATTTTCCTGCTCAAATTGGGCAGCCTGTATGAGTTAAGGTAACTGAATTTCCCCCTCTCCCTGCTGACAAATGGTGACCACATGCTTTAGCTGCTGCTTGGAAAGTACTATGGTAACTACTCGCAACGTGGCAGTCATGGGGAAATTTTAAATTGTCACAGCGACAAGCAACTTGTGACTGGGCTCTCTCGGAGGGAACGTAGGGGCAGCCAACATCTTCTCTTGTGTTCCGAGGACAGACAGGGACCACTCAGTGGCACTACCACCAGTAACTCGTCTCAGTGGCTCTGCAAACTGGGAATCCCTCTGGCTTTGAAGGTGGAGACTGTACAAAATGAAAAGACAATTGTCCAAATAAGAAGGAAAGCATATGAATTCTTGGGTAGAACACACAAGTCCCCCTTCCAATACATACTGAGATTTCACTGCAAGATGACCCAACGCTGACCCTGCTTTTTGTGTAGTAAAAAGGGATAATGTAAGTTTGAATGACTGAAACCCAGGGATAATTGCCAAACTTTATTTTAGCCAACAGTTTCAAATTTCTTTTCAGGAAGAAATGTTTCTGCTAAGGAGGAACAATTGATTGATTTGAATCTTACCTCTTTTTCTGCATTAACTGCCCTTGATTTGAAATAAACTAATTGCAAGTAAGAAAGGAGAAGGGCAAAGAGACTGACAACGTCAAGTCACCATGTGTGTATTACAACATCTGTTCATAAGGTTAGAAATTCGTAAGTTCATGTTTAGATGGTGGGTTTGTTTCCTAGGGTTGCTGTAACAAATTACTGCAAGCTGGGTGGCTTAAAACAATGGAAATATCTTCTTGCACAGTTCTAAAGGTGGGCAGTCCGAAATCAAGGTGTGGGCAGGCCGTGCTCCCTCCAAAGCCTCTGGGAGGGGGTGCTTTCCTTGCCTCTCCCAGCTCCTGGTGGCCCAGGCATTCCTTGCCCTCCATCTTCACGTGACCAACTTCCCTTTGTGTCTCTGTGTTCAAATTTCTTTTTTTCTTATAAGGACACCAGTCAAAATGGATTTAGGGTCCACCCTAATCCAACATGACTTCATCTTAGCTAATCACTTCTACAAAGACCCTATTTCCAAATAACGTCATGTTCTGAGGTTGTACGTGGACACACCAATTTTGTGGAACATTATTCCACTAGCACAGGTGGTTTTGGAAATAAGAAAAGACGTGAGCTATAGATAGTGAAAAGATCTTTGTATAACTTAGAAAAGAGCGAGTATGCTTATAAAACACTATAGGTATTTTTAGTTGTTTGACTTTTTTTTTTTAGACCCCTTCTCCATTCAGTCTGGCATGCTCTCAAACCCACCGGTCACCCTTCTCTCCCTGTCTGACTGAGATACCTGCTAGTAGTTGATATGTTCCCTCCTTTCCTCACGGGTTCTCTGGACGCCATCCTCTCCTCATGTCTTCTGCATCACTGACTGCTCCTTGCAATCTTCTGTCTGACTCCTCCTCCCTCCCAACCAACAACGGCCAAGTGCTCGAGGACTCTGGGTCCCAGGTCCCCTGCTCTCCATTATCTACACCCATAAGCTGATGAGACCTGAGTCCTGTCTGTGGCCCTGGCACCTGCCCCAGATTCTCACCCCATGTTCTGATGCCTCCACCAGGACGTCTTAGAGGCATTGCAGACTTGACACGGCCCAGCTAAAAATCACCTTTCTCTCAAGTACCTCTCTTTTAGTAGACAAACATCATCCAACATCATCCAAACAACTCTAAGAGTTACCCTTGATTCTTTTCTAAACTTTACCCTCCACATTCAATCCACCAGTGAATCCTGTTGACACTGCCTCCCAAACAGTTCCCAACCCATCCGCTCTTTTCCCATTTCCATTGTCAACTCCTCTGGCCCCAGCCACCCTCGTCTCTGACCTCACCTGCCACAATAGCCTCCTCACAACTCCCCCTCTACTGTTCTTTCCTCCCTATGGTCACTCTCCACCCAGCAGCAACACTGAACTTGTAAAAACATAAATAATAGTGTAGCACTCTCCCCCATTTATGGAAACCCAGTGGCATCCCAGCTCACTCCCAATGAAATCCAGACTCTGCCCTGGTTTGCAAAGCCCTTCCATCATCTCGGCTTTGCCTCCTTCTCCCACATCATTTTGCATCCCTCTTCCCTTTTGACACCAGCCAATATGGGTTTACTTCTTATTTCTCTGACCCATCAACATGCCCCCACCACAGCACCTTTGCATGGCTGGATCCCTCTTAACCTTCTTATCTCAGCCTAATTCACCCGCTGAGAGAGGCCTTCTGTGGCCCAATCGTAAGTGGCCACTCTGTCATGCCACCCTGCTGTAATTCTCTGCAGAGGAGTCGTTTCTGACATGTTTGGATTTATCTGTTGATAAATTTTTACTCTTTAGTCAGTGTGCACACACATGCCACTATCTACAGTAACCTCGATGGTTGGAACAATGCCTGACATATAGGGGCTCAAAAAAATATTTTGAACAAGTCAATGAATGAACTTAAACAGCTCAGTGGGAAACTGATGACATTTTCAGTTTGTAGTACTAAGAGCTCCCCTATTGGATGCTCAGATCCTTCACCCCCCACCCGCTTCCCTGCTTTCTGCTCATGCAAGATGAAATGGAAAGTACGGCAGGCACAGTAGTGGGATCTGTTCTTGCTCAGAATGAACTTTATTGGGAGTTCTCGCCAGTGGGGTTAGAGCTCCTGTGTGAACATAAGATTTTCTGACTCTTAGCCAAGCTACACCCCTCCCCTAAGATTTCTGAGGCAAAGTGCACCGACCCATCTAGAGATTAAGGGTAAGGAACTTTTTATCTATTTGTCATTAAAGCACTATTTATGGCATTCTAATCACATGGGGCTCTCAAGGCTATAATTATGGAGTTTGGGTTCAGAAGAATATGGAGCATTTCTCATTTTGATTTATTCTTAGGGGATTTAGTGCTTGATTCCCCACCCCTACTCTTTCTTTCTCTTTTACCTCAGAGCTAATTTATATGGCTTCTAGCCAGGTCCCCATTTTCCCTCTCACTTCACAATTGCAGAATGCTGCTGGTGTAGTTTGCCTCTGTTTTGAGCCCCACCCTTCCTGTTGCTAAGCAAATGAACTGGGTTGCATAAATTGTCAATTACTCAGCTGCCACAGTGGGAAAGACAGGGAAGCAGTAGCTACTTCTGGCACATTGGATTTAGAATTAGATGATGCAGAGAGAGTCAAAAGGCAATATGTGAAGTTATAAATAAAAAGCTGGCTTTATCAAGTTAGCAGTTGGGAGGATTTGGAAACAGGTCAAAATGCCCCTCCCCTTCTCCTAATGTCTTTCCATATGTTTTCAGCAAGATCTGAGCAAGTGGTTCTCCTTTCAGAATATTTATTCGAAGTCGGTTTTGTCTCCATTACAAAAGTAATTTCCCACCATGATCAAAAGGAAAAAAAAAAAGAAAGAAAAAGAAATTACAGCAGGGAGAAAAAGGAAATTATAAAAGAAAAGAACACATAAGTCCTCTATTTTAATACAAACCCTATTAGCATTTGAGTGTATTTCCTTCAGAAATTTGTACTCATTATATTAGGGTGGATTGATTGATTGATGTCTAGTTATAATTCACATGCATTTTATCCTCTTAGAATATTTACTGAGTGGCAGTTATTAGTTTATTTTGATATTTCAGGGCAGGTTGAACCCTAACTGAAGTCGGCTGTAAATCTGCATGTTTTAAGGGGGCATATTTGCATTTCTGGCATGCAAAAAAGAGCTAACATTGCTTTTGGTGATAATTTGTCACTTATTTATTCAACGTCCTTTTTAAATACAACAGATTTAATCATGGCAGGTCCCAACTAAAAGTCAGCTCCCATCTGATCACCTCAGGCTTCCCGTGGACATTTTCCACAAAGCAAGCACTGAAGAGGATTACAGAGGTTTCCTTTTCACGCCCCATGCTTCCGGCCTCCGCTCACCTGTGTAACTGAATAAGCGCAAAGCCGGGTGCGGCTCCCCGCGGCGAGCATAATTAGCACACCATCAGGCTGTAACATCCACGTGCTGGGTTTTCTTCCATGAGCCCTTCCCTCCAGACACATTAGTGGTTTCCCCCAAATCGCCTTTGCAAATAGCTGTACAAACAGCAGAGCCAGGACGCAGAGGCGTGCTGCCCCTGCGACGCCAGAGGGCGCCAGAGTCTTGTCGGGGAGGCGGCGCTGCTTCCCGGCCGCGGAGGCTCCAGCGCCGGGGGCTGAAGAGGGTGGATCTGGGAGTCCTGCGTTCTACGCTTAATTGTCCGGTAAACCCACAACTTCTCCAATAAAAAAGTAATAAAATTTTAAAAGCAACAAGAAGCCTTTAACAATGCACTACTTGTCTTGAGCACATTTATTTGAATTGATGCAATATAACTTTATGATGTGAGACAAACATTGTTATTCTGATTAATGTCTTCTCAAAAGCAGGTCTTTTCCCCCCAGGCCGAAGTTTAAAAGATGTTCTAACAAGAGCCTCTTCTCAAAAGGTTTTTATTTTGATGAAAACAGATTATTGTTTTTCCAAGACTGTGATTTTACGCTGCCCTCGCCCACAGGAGACTATCATAGATGTTAACACGTTCAGTGGTTCTGATCTCTTAGATACTGAAGAGACATTTCATTTCCAAACTTACTTTTAGGATCTTAGATTCGATCATTTGCTCAGTATGTGCCTACTGCTGAATTTAAAATAAAATTTTAATGCATCAAGATAAAACAGCAGTGTTGATAAAATGTAAGTACGGGTAGTTATAAAATTATACTCTACTTGTAAACAATCATTTTAGCTTAGCAGGAGGTTTTCTTTTTCACTGTTGAGCTATTTTAAAATCTGAATAAATATTTTGTTTCTACATAATTTACTTATAAAGTACTTATTTAGTGCCTAATATGTTCCTAGACTTGTCTTATAAACCATCCCTTCCCCCAATGACCTTTCAGTCTCTGAGGAGACAAGATTCACGGGACGACTTATTCAAGAGGTGAGTAATACGCGCCGAACACGCATAAAGAACCGCAGAGCGGTGTGCTTCCAGGAGGGGGGTAGCTGCCGGCTGGGAGGAATTGCTGGTGCTTGAAGATGGGTAACATTTGGTTAGGCAGAAAGAACAGGCAACCATAATCCAAAATCTTAAATGTTTTTATGTTGCTAGTTTTTAATGTTGTGCTTTGCTTTGGTTTGGGGTTTTTGTTTGTTTAGTTTGTTGTTTGTATGTTTATTGTAGTGGTGTTTCACCAGGAAAAAAAAAAGTAGTTCCAACAGCCTTTAAGATGGGAAATCATTCGCCATAGCCCCTCTCGCCAGTCCTTCCCCCGCCTTTTCACAGCTGTGGTCCAGGCAGATGTGCGCATGCTCAGCTCCTCCGCGTGCCCGCAGCACTTCATTCATGCGCACGGATGAAACAGCTCTTCCCGGCTGTGTCCAACGCACCAGTGCGCTGTCTCCCGCGAGGGACGGAATTCCTTATGGTGCCATGTGGCCTGATTTCACCTTTGTCTTTCGAATGCTCTGTGTGCATGAAGAACTGAATAAATATTTCTTTTTTTATTAAAAATATTATTAGAAGAGCACTATAAATACATTGTAGAACATTAGAAAAAAAATAAGCAAAAATAATTTTTGAGAAGCAGCATATTCCTACTAGTTGCTGTTAACAGCTTAGTGCCTAAACTTATCCAAACTATTTCCTATGAATATCTACATTAATCTGCCATCTGTCAAGGTTTTTTTTTTTTCATTTTTTTAATTAGAAAAATTGTATGTTTACAGGAAAATCAAGTAAAAAATACAGTGTTCACATATACCCCCCCCATTAACATTTGGCTTTAGTTTGGTACTGTTAAAATGCATCAGAAAATATAATCGTACTGTTAGCTATAGTCCATAGTTTACATTGGGGTGTATTTTTCCATATACCACACTATTATTAACACCTTGCATTTGTACGTGTGTGGTACATTTCTTCTAATTGTACTATTAACTACAGCCCATCATTTACAATAGGGTCCAGTGTGTTGTACAGTCCTAAATATTTCGTCTTTTAATTTATATTCCAACAACATATATATGACTTAAAATTTCCCCTTTTAACCACATTCACATATGTTAATTTACGCTGTTAATTACACTCACAGCATTGTGTTACCATCACCACCATCCATTTCCAAAACTTTACAATCAGCCCAAGCAGAAATTCTGTACAAATTAAGCATTCACTTCTCATTCCCTAACCCCAGCCCATCCCCTGGTAGCCTATATTCTAGATCCTATGCTTTTGCTTATTATAATTAGTTCATATCAGTGAGCTCATACAATATTTGTCCTTTTGTCTCTGGCTTATTTCACTCAGCATCATGTCCTCGAGGTTCATCATGTTGTTGCATGAATCAGACTTCATTCCTTTTTAAAGCTGAGTAATATTCCATTGTATGAATGTAACACATTTTATTTATCCACTTATCTGTTGATGGACACTTGGGCTGCTTCATCTTTTGGCAATTGTGAATAATACAGCTATGAACTTTGGTGTGCAAGTATCTGTTCCAGTCCCTGCTTTCAGTTCTTTTGGGGATACACCTAGTGAGGGATTTCTGGGTCATATGGTCAATCGATAGTTATCTTTCTAAGGAACTGCCAAACTATATTTCAAGTGGCTGCACCATTTTACATTCCTCCCAGCAATGAATGAGTGTTCCTATTTCTCTACGTTCTATCCAGCTCTTGTAATTTTGTGTTTTATTGATTTTGTGTTTTTAATACTATCTCATTGTGGTTTTGATATGCATTTCCCTGATAGCTAATGATGTTGATCATCTTTTCCTGTGCATCTTCTCCTGCGAGAAATATCTAGTCAAGTCTTTTGCCTGTTTTTCAATTGTTGGTTTGCCTTTTTGTTACTGAGTTGTAGGATTTCTTTATATATTCTGGAGATTAAAACCTTATCAAATATATGGTTTCCAAATATTTTCTCCTGTTGAGTAGGTTGTCATTTCCCTTTTGTGCTAATGTCCTATGATGGACAAAACTTTTTAATTTCAATAAGGTCCCATTTATCTATTTTTTCTTTTGCTGCTTGTGCTTTGGATGTAAACCATTGTCTAACACAGGGTCCTGAAGATGCTTCCCTACCCCTTTTTCTAGGAGTTTTATAGTCCTTGTTCTTAAATTTAGGTTGTTGATCTATTTTGAGTTAATTTTTATGTATGGTACGAGATAGGGCTCCTCCTTCATTTTTTTTGTATATGGATATACAGTTCTCCCAGCTCCTTTTGTTTAACAAACTATTCTTTCCCTATTGAGTAGAATTGGCAGCTTTGTCAAAAATCAGTTGGCCCAAGTGTGAGGGTCTATTTCTTAATTCTCAATTCAATTCCATTGGTCGATATATCTATCCTTGTGCCAGTGCAATGCTGTTTTGATCACTGTGGCTTTGTATTAAACTTTAAAGTCAGGAAGTGTGAGACCCTCAAATTCGTTCCTCTTTTGCAAGATGTTTTGGCTATTTGGGAGCCCTTACCCTTCCAAATAGGTAACTGGCTTTTCTATTTCTGCAAAATAGGCTGTTAGAATTTTGATTGGGACTGCACTGAATCTGTAAATCATTTTGGATGGAACTGATTTCTTAACAATATTTAGTCTTCCAATCCATGAGCATGGAATGTCCTTCCATTTATTTAAAAGTTCTTTGAGTTCTTGTAGCAAAGTTTTGTAGATTTCTATGTTTAAGTCCTTTCCATCTCTTGGTTAGATTCATTCCTAACTGTTTGATTCTTTTAATTGCTATTGTAAATGGAATTTTTTTCTTTATTTCCTCCTCGGTTTGCTCATTACTAGTGTATAGGAACACTACTGATTTTTGAGTGTTGATCTTGTACTGTGCCCCTTTGCTGAATTTTTTTATTAGTTCTAGTAGCTTTTGTTGTAGTTTTGGGGGCTTTCCATATATAGGATCATGTCATCTGCAAATAGGGAAAGTTTTACTTCTTCCTTTCCAATTTAGATGCCTTTTATTTCTTTTTCTTGCCTAGCTGCTAGAACTTCCAGCCCACTGTTAAATAACAGTGATGACAGTGGACATCCTTGTCCTGTTCCAGATCTTAGAGGGAAGGCTTTCAGTCTTTCACCACTGAGTATGATGTTAGCTATGGGTTTTTCATACACACCCTTTATCATGCTAAGGAAGTTTCCTTCTATTCCTATTTTAGTAAGTGTTTTTTTTTAAGTGTTTTTGTCAATGCCTTCTTGCACCAATTGAGATGATCATGTGTGTTGTTTCCCTTCGTTTTGTTAATGTGGTGTAATATATTGAATGATTTTATGTTGAACTCCCCGCCCTTGCATACCTGGGTTAAACCCACTTGATCATGTGCTTTTGGATTTGATTTGCATGTATTTTGTTGATATTTGCTTCTACATTCATTAAAGAAATTGGTCTGTAATTTTTATTCCTGTGGTATCTTTATCTGGCTTTGGTGTTAGGGTGATGTATGCCTCATAGAATGAGTTAGGTAGTGTTCCCTCCTCTTCAATTTTTTGGAAGCATTTGAGCAGATTGGTACGTATTCTTGGAATGATTGGTAGAATTCACCTGTGAAACCATCTGGTACTGGGCTCTTCTTTGTTGGGAGGTTTGTGATGACCGACTCAATCTCTTTGCTTGTAATTGGTCTGTTGATGTATTTCTTATAGAGTTGGTGTACACTATCTGTGTGTTTCTAGCAATTGGTCCATTTCATCTAGGTTGTCGAATTTATTGGCATACAGTTGTTCCTAGTATCCTATTATGAGCCCTTTTATTTCAGAGCAGTATGCAGTAATGTCCCCCCTCTTATTTCTGATTCTATTTATTTGTATCTTCTCTCTTTGTCAGTCTAGATGAGTGTTTATTAATTTTACTGATTATTTCAAAGAACCAACTTTGGTTCTGTTAATTGTCTCTAATGTGTTGTATTCTCCATTTCATTTTTTACTGCTCTAATATTTGTAATTTCTTTCCTTTTTCTTACTTTGGGATTAGTTTGCTTTTCCTTTTCTAGTTCCTCCAGGTGTACAGTTAGGTCTTTGATCACAGCTCTTTCCTCTTTTTTAATGTAAGCATTTAGGGATATAAATTTCCCTCTCAGTACTGCCTTTACTACATCTCATAAATTTTGAAAATTGTGTGTTTGTTTTCATTTGTTCCTAGATATTTACTGATTTCCCTTGCAATTTCTTCTTTGATGCATGGATTGTTAAAACAGTGTGTTAATTATACATTTGTGGATTTTCCAAATTATATATTTATTGAGTTCCAGTTTCATTCATTATGGTCAGAGAAGATGCACTGTATGATTTAATTCTTTCTGAATTTATTGAGACTTGTTTTGTGACCCAACATGTGGTCTATCCTGGAGAATGATCCATGTACATATGACAAGAATGTACATCCTATTGTTTGGGGGTGCAATGTTCTATATATGTCTGTTAGGTCTAGTTCATTTAGCATATAATTCAAATCCTCTGTTTCTGCCTTGATGTTCTATCTACTGATGAGAGTGTTGTATTGAATTCTCCAATTCTTTTTGTAGAAGTCTATATCTCGCTTCAGTTTTGCCAGTGTTTGCCTCATGTATTTTGGGGAACTGTGGTTAGGTGCATAGATATTTATTATTGTTATTTCTTCTTGATGGATTGATCCTTTTATTAATATACAGTGTTCTTCTTTGTTACTTATAACAGCTTTTGACTTAAAGTCTATTTTGTCCAAGATTAGTGTAGCTACCCTAGCTCTTTTTTGGTTATTATTTGCATAGAATATCTTTTTCTATCCTTTTACTTTCAAACTTTGGGGTTTTGTTCTAAGGTGAGTCTCTTGTAAAGAATATACAGTTGGATCATGTTTTTTTATTCAGTCTGCCAATCTGTATCTTGATTGGGGAGTTTATTAATCCATTAACATTCAGTGTTATTACTGTAAAGGCAGTACTTATTTCAGCCATTTTGTCTTTTGGTTTCTGTATGTCATATATGTATTTTTTTATCTCTCTTTTCCTTTATTGCAACATCCTTTTCTGTACAGTTGATCTTTTGTGATGTTGATTTCTGTTCCTGTATGTTTTTAAAATACTTTCTTTGCAGTTACCCTGGGATTTGTATTACACAACCTATTTCTGTAACCTACTCATTTGAACAGATACCAACTTAACTTCAATAGCATATATGTTCCCTGCTCCTATATCCCTCCAATTCCCACTTTATATTTTCCCCCATGTTACCTCTTTATATTTTGAGTGTCCATTTTCAGGATATATGCCTTTTTCTTGTTCAGTTGTATTCTGACTCTTGTAGGAACTAAAGAGTAGAATTATATATTGAGTATACAGTACTATTTTGTTTTACATTTACCCTTTAAGTTACCTTTACTGAAGATCCTAATTTATTCACACTCCTCCAAGCCAGTCTCCTGTCTTTCCTTTCAACCTGCAGAACTGTAGTAATTCTTCTAGGGCAGGTCTTCTGTTGACAAACTCTCTCAGTTTCTTTTTATCTGTGAATATTTTAAACTCTCTCTCATTTTGAAGGACGATTTTTTCAGATAAAGAACTTTTGGCTGGAAGTTTTTCTCCTTCAGTACCTTAAATATATCATACCCCTGCCTTCTTGCTTCTGTGTTTTCTGATTAGAAATCAGCACGTAGTCTTATTGAAGATCACTTGTATGTGATGAATTGCTTTTCCCTTGTTGCTTTCTGAGTTCTCTCTTTATCCTTGGCATTTGGCATTCTAACTAGTATGTGTCTTGGAATAGATCTATTAGGGTTTATTCTGTTTGGAGAATGTTGCCCTTCTTGGACATATATGTTTATGTCTTTCATAAGAGCTGGAAATTTTTGACGTTATTTCCTCAAATATTCTTTCTGCCCCTTTTCCCTTCTCTTCTTCTGAGAAACCCATGATACAAATCTCTGAGACACTGCTCAATTTTTTTCTATTCTTTTGTCTGTCTTCTTCTAACTGTATGATTGCAGTTGTCCTGTCATCTTGTTCACTGATTCTCTCACTTTTTTTTTCCTGTTCAAATTTGCTCTTGAATGACTCTAGTGTATTTTTAATCTCCATAATTGTGCCTTTTATCTCCATAATTTCTGTTATGTTTATTTTTAAACTTTCAAATACTTCTTTATGCCCATGTATTGTCTTCTTAATATCCTTCAGCTTTCTATCCATATTTTACTTCACCCCCTTGAATTGATTTAGGATATTTGTTTGAGCATCTTTGATTAGTTCCAAATACTGGGTCTCCTCTGAAGTTTTAATTTGTTACTTTGACTGATCCATATCTTCCTCTTTCTCAGTATGGTTTGAAATTTTTTGCTAACTTTGGGCATCTGATTATCTTAATGAGTTTACCCTGAAGGTCCATTTCTCCCTCTTGTCTAGGGTTTTATTGTTGATTAGTTTTGTGTTAAGTTTCTTCTTTGATACTTGGTCCAACTTATTCTGGACCTTTAGAATAGCCTGTGTTTATCTGTTCAGTTTTTCTCAGCTCTTCTTCATCTGATTTTTGCCTTGAATGTGCCATATAATTTTTTTAAGAGTGCCCTTTTTGTGCAACTATTCCACCTTCAAAAGAAAGCTTCCTTTCCTCCATTTCTGCTCTGGGAATCTTGAACTGTTCTGTTTGTTTTTGTGAAGAATTTTCCCTCAGTTCCTATGATTTGTTTCAATTCTCTCCCTCATCAGCACCCCTCTTTCCTTACACTTTTCAGTTCTGGGACCCAGACCCCCCCCCCACCTTTTTTTTCTGTGAGACTTTCCTGCTCCT
>PVKY010001336.1:0-32940 GCA_004027775.1 Bradypus variegatus
AAATTGAGAAGAATCCTGCTAATTTTTGCCAGAAGTTAATGTCTATCTCTTTTTGTCTGGGATAGGCATGAGGGTGGGAATAGCAGATGAGTTTTTCCATTCCATACCTAAATCTTCAATGACTTCCTCAATTTCCAACCCCACTTCTTTACTCCCATTCTTCATTGTATTTGCTATCCACGACCTGAGGCTTTCTGTGGATTTGTTGGGCATATCCTCTGATGAAATCACCTCGACAAGTAGTTTAAGCTGGGCTTCCACATTTCTGCTCACCTATCAACATGCTTCCACCTACTATCAAAAATATATTGATATCATTATTTTGCTATTCCCTCTCCTTCTGTGTTCTTCACTGTTTTGACCTTATACCTATTTTTATTCCTTTCCCATAATTCTAATGAGGTCTTGGAAAGGAGAGTAGATAAGATGTGGGATCAGTTTACCCTATCATATAACTGATTGCTCCATGATTCACTGACCTAAAACATGTTCAGTATCTATACTTTGAGGATTTTTATTAGTTCCTTTTCTTAAACAAAGGGACAAATCTTAAGAGAAAAACATCCACCTATGTGGTGAAGCCTTCCTCACTGTTTAACATTCTAGAACCCAGATTTAAGCAATCACTAATAGAATATTAAAAAACATCTTCTACACTTATAAATCATATGAGACTCTCAAAGATTCCCATTCAGTGCATGTTAGGGGTTGCATTAGTTAATATCTCTTCTTGTCCAGTAGATTTACATCTGAAACCTTGGCTCCTCTGTCTACCTGGAGATCAGTCAAGCAGCTCAGAATTCAGTCACACTTGGACTTGAAAACGTTTTTGCCAGTTTGGAATCAAAGTAGCTCACCAAGGCAGTTCCCTAATTTGAATGTGATGATATAGGAAAGATGTTGCTTTTTTCTGGTGTGAATCTGTTAACAGAGATGTATGAAGAAGCAATGACCCAGTCCAGAAGATGATGATTTATTTTTTTGTTTAATAGGGACATCAAGAAACCAACTTAAGGAAAAAGAAAATTAAACTTAATTTTTCTTATCTATTATTATGAAAACTGTGCCAACTTTCATAAATATCACTTGCTTTCCTCAGCACTCTCAGACTATGTATTATATATTTAAAATATTTATTGGGTCTTCATTCTATAATGAAGATCACCACAGTCTATAATGGCTCATTCTATACTTCAAGCATTCTCTTCTTAAAAATTTGCTTAGCTCCAATTTTGTGCTGTGTCTATTTTCCTTAATGACTCTGGAAAATTTATCTACATCAGATCTTCAATTGTCTGGAAGTTCTTTTGGAAGGCTAATATTTTAAGGTTGGATTTAACAGTATAATATACATTCAGTAAAAGTTATCTTTTCTAAATGCATATTTTGTTGAGTTTAACAAACATATAATAATGTAATCACCACAGTCAAGAGATAGAACATTTCTGCCACTCTAAGAAGTTCCCTCATACTCCTCTGTAGTCCATCCTCACCCCAATCCCCAAATCCTTGCAATCACTAGTCAGATTCTGTCTTTCCAATTTTGCATTTTCTAGAATGTCATGTATATGGAATAATGAGTATGTAGTCTTTTGTGTCAGGCTTCTTTCATTTAGCTTAATGCCTTCGAGATTCATCCATGTTAATGTGTATATCCATAGCTCACTCCTTTTTAATGCTGTACTTTTTAATGATACTTATACATTATAGATGCACTAAATTATAGATGCACTATAATTTGTTTATCCATTGATCAGTAATGAACATTCAGGTCCCTTCTATGTTAGGGCTATTATGAAGAAAACTGCTATAAACATTGATATACATGCATTTGTGTGTGGAACTATGTTTTCACTTCTTTTAAGTAAATGCTGGGTCATATGGTAAGTGTATGCCAAACTGTTTCCCAATGTGGCCTATAAAGTTTCACACTCCCACAGCAACGGTTCAGAGTTCCAGTTGCTCATCCTTGGCAGCACATGGTGATATCAGTTCTGTTGTTTTTTTGGTTTTTAGTTCTTTGATAATAGCTCATCTTGGTTTTAATTTTCATTTCCCTAATAGCTAATGATATTGAGCATTTTTGCATGTGCTTATTTGTATCTGTTTTGGTTTGCTAAAGCTGCCAGAATGCAATATACCAGAAATTGGTTGGTTTTTACAATGGTATTTGTTAACTCACAATTCACAGTTCTTAGGCTGTGAAATTGTCCAACTTGAGGCATCAACAGGATTACATCTGGACCCCAAAGACAGGCTGCCAGCATCTGAGACACCTCTGTCATATGGGAAGGCACATGGCTGGCATCTGCTAGTCCTTCACTCCTGAGTTTCATTGCGTTCAGCTTCTGGCTTCAGTGGCATCCTCTTGCAGCTTTCTGGGGCTTTTTCTGTGAGCTTCTCTTAATTTTAATCTCTTAGCTTCTATATGCATTCTATCTTTATATAAAGGACTCTGGTAGGAGGATGAAGACCCACCCTGGGTCAAATATTACTTTGTAAGGGAAAAAGCTTTTGAATTCTTACTCTGCTGTAAATTAGCTTTGGGAACTTAGGCAAATTATTCCTTGAAGAATCACAATTTCCTAAATGTAAAATGGGAATCATAGTATCTATGTTATAGGTTCTATTAAACAGCACATATATAAAATATCTTCTAAAATCTCTCAGAAGATATCAACAAGCATCTTTTTTTAAGATCTCTTCTGATCTCTATATTATTTTGACTCATCCAAAGTCAGTTGCTTTATCTTAATCTTTCTTATTTATGGAATTATTTTCTCTTAAATATCTGTGTGACTGAATATTCAGGACTCATGTGGGGGATAACCATAAGAGTGACTTTATTTTGTATCCTCTATCACTTAAGCTTGTTCAGTGAGAATAGACACACTACTGATCTTGAATACAAACTTGGGTAGTTCTCATGACTTTCTAGTCCCTTTTGGGTAGCAGACAATCTTGGATAATAGAGTCATCATCACAAACAAAATGACAGTCATAGTCTCAATTCAGTCCTCAGTGTGTCCAAGCTAGTAAGAGTTTCTAAATTCATTTAAAACTTCAGCCACTTCTATTTCCTCCAGCTGGGGTCTGTTGCAGGAAGGAAATTTTCCTCACTCGTCTTCCTAACCATGGTGGTGACTCCTGAGTTGGAATTTGAAGAGAGAGGAGGGGAAAGTTCTAATGTGACTGATAATGTCATAAAATGGCTTCATGCTTTCTGGGGTCTGGCATACATTTAAAGGTGATGCTCTCCCTTGAGACTATTCCCTGTTGAACCCTCTGATTCAACCCATGACAGGGCAGTGTCACTTCTTTTGCCTGTATCTCCTATTCCCCTCTCCCCACTACTTCCCAGACCCCTGGCATTGAGGTCCGCTCATCTTCGTCAGACTTCCCACTGGATCGGGATCCCTTTTGAAATGACCTCAGGCTGACATTCTGATAACGACTTCCACATCAGGTCTCTGGGTTCACACGCCTTTGGCTTGCCATTAGAGGAAAGTACAGGCACTTCCTAAATGCAGCTCTCTTTCCTCATGCTTGGCTTGTTTCTATTTGGGGGTTTGAGGCAAGAGCAAGTCTCTTATGTCCCCCAAATGCAAGTTGCTCTCTAAATTGCTCACTGAAGTCCTCCCCTCATCCTTGCCTCACGTGCTTGAGGTGAAGGAAAGGCATCTCCTCACTCCTCAACCACTATGGGGATGGATGGAATGCTCCCATTCCAAAATTCTCACCCAAATTCCTTCTCCTAAAACCCCCACACTCTGGAACAACCCAACTTTTTTCTACTCTCAGTATGGGTGCTGAGTTCCAAGGTCATGTAAGTGGTTCTCAGGTAGCTCATTAAAAATCTGCATCTTGTTGGTCTCACTTCTAAATATGGAATTTCCTATTTAAGGACTTTTCAGTCTAAACTTCCATTTTACCATCATGTTACATCAAGTAATCCTTGATCGTCAGTTCATATTTGTGAAAGATTTGACCAGTTAGGGTAGGTGGTGTGGGTGGTAGAGGTGGCTGCTGTGAGCTTCTGAAGTTGCATATCTGTTTCCCAATCAGGCCTCCCCCTTGAAAGTCAGGATTGACTTTTGACTCTGTGCAAGACCTTGTCTAAGGCCAGGGCAGACTCCTATACTTTTGGAACACACAGGCATGAAGCAGTAGGCAGGCTGGGATGGGGCAGATTTTCAGATGCTGAAATAAAGACAGCATTATACTCTGGTGTAGAGAGCTTCCTAACCTACTCTATTATATATGACTTTTCTGTGACCACTGAAACAAATGACTGCAAACCGGTCATTAAAGTAATAGAAATTTATTTTCTCACAGTGTGCAGGCCAGAAGTCTAAAATCAAGGCATCAGGAGGGCCAAACTCCCTCTGGAGGCTCTAGGAGAATTTGTTCCTTGTCTTTTCCAGCTTCTGGTGGCTCTAGGCTTTCCTTGGCTTGCAGCCACAGCACTCCAATCTCTGTCTCCATGGCCACAGTGCACCCTCCTCTTCTCTCTTCTCCTCTGTGTTTCTATCCTAAAACTCCCTTGGCCTCTCTCTTACAAGGACATATGTGATTGCCTGTAGAGCCCACACAAAAATCCTTAGCTTAATCACATCATTTGTCACATAAGGTAGTAGTCACAGATTCCAAGGATTAGCACATGGACATTTCTTTTATTTTTAAGGCACTTATTCAGCATCCTGATCAAACTACTATTACATTTAAGAGTCAAACGCATGGGTGCAAAAAAAAAATAAAGCTACAGTAAAAACTTTTGTTGGAATGTTTTATACTTTCTACAGAACAAAAACTAAAATAACCTGTTATACAATTACTCACAGATAGAATCCTTGAGTTTTTTTGACATACACATGAGTAGTGTCTAAAACTATGTCTTCTTTGTATTAGCAGCTAGGCCTGCCACTTCTGTGCTTGGCTGAGTTCACAAATCTGTTGGTACCTACCATTTCTCTATTACTTCTCTGGCTGTCCTCTCTTGCAAGCTTTGTTTCTGCTATGCCATAGTTATTGCTGCTGCTGAAACTTCTGAAACCACTTGGTTTTGTGTTTTGGCAAGGCATTGGCCTCCACCACCAAGAAGGCCAGAAATTCTGCCTCCAAAGTTTCCTCCCTTCATGGGTCCAAAATTTGAAGATTGATTGTTGTAATTGCCTAAATCACTGTAGCTTCTGCCACCTCTAAAATTGCTTCCATCATTACCAAATCCATTATAGCCTTCCCCACTGCCACTATGTCCACCAGCAGCTCAGCCACCACCAAAGTCACCATGACCACCGAAGTTTCCTCCACAACTAAAGTTGTCGTTCCCATCGAAACTACCTTCAAGATCACCTCCGAAGTTTCCAGAACCACTTTAACCTCTTTGACTGAATGAAGCACTAACCATCTCTTGCTTACAGGGCTTTCCTTACTTCACAGTTGTGGCCGTTCTGAATGACAGTCTTATCCACAGAATCATGGTCATCAAGGGTTGCAAAAGCAAAGCCTCTCTTCTTGCCACTGCCTCAGTCAGTCAGGATTTCATTCACTTCAATTTTCCCATACTGCTCAAAATAATCTTTTAGGTGGTGTTCTTCAATGTCTTCTTCAATGCCACCAACAAAGATCTTTTTCATAGTGAAGTAAGCACCTGGTCTTTGAGAGTGTTCTTCTGAAACAGCCCTCTTTGGTTCCACAGCTCTTCCACCCACTTCTGTGGCCCTGCATTTGTGGCTGCATCCACCTCCTCCACAGTGGCATATGTGACAAACCCAAAGCCTCTGGAGTGCTTGGTGTTTGGATCTCTCATTACCACACAGACTGAATATACCCCATCGCTCAAAATGGCTCCTGAGACTCTCATCCGTTGTTTCAAAGCTCAACTCTCTGATTAAGGATTTCCACAGCTGCTTGGAGACTCTGACTTAGACATGAGGCAATGAGAGCAAAGACTTTAATGATGCCTCCTGGGTGGCACCCACAGGTAGGAAGAGGGAGGTGTCTTTTTGAGAGCCTCGATTCAGTCCACTACCTCTGCTTTCCCGAGGGTAGAAGTCACTGCTACCAGCCATGCAGACCTCATATATGAGGGAAAGGGATAAGGGAGGGAATGGACTGGCTCAATTGTGTCAAGTGCAGTTCTTTAATTAATTACCCTGATGACTGCCTCAGAACCCATTCCAGCCTTTTGTTGAATCTGAGACCAAGATCTGCAGGCTTCCTTGGGAAGGACAGTCTTACGTCTGCTGTTTAAGGCTGCACTTTCTCCACCACTCAGACTCCATCTACTTTCTACGTGTCAAGATTTCTTCAACTTCCTTGCCTGTGATGGCTCTCTCTTCTGTTTTCCATTTCCTTCATAATTTCATTAATTTTTTCCTCCTGCCATTTCAATAGGACTTTGGAAGAGAATGGATGTAACATGGGTGCTCAGTCTCCATACTAAACAAGATGTCTAGATAATTCATTTGAATAATGGTAATTAACTCTTACTGAGGACCTGTTATATACAGGAACCATTCTAAAATTGTATATATATTATCATATGTAGTTTGTTCAATGGCCCCTTGAAGAAGGCACTATTATACATGTTTTATGGATGATGAAACCAAATTTCAGAAAAGTTAAGTAACTTACCCAAAGTCACACAGCTAGCAAGAACTGGTGACATGGGGATTTGAAATCAGGCATTTTGTTTGTAGCACTCTTGCTTTAAACCAAGTGTTCACAAACTTTCTGTAAAGGTCCAGATAGTAAAAGATAGTAAATATTTTAGGTTTGCAGGCCATTCCCTCTCTGTTGCAACCACCCAGCTCTGCCACTGAAGCTCAAGAGTAGTGGTAGACAATACATAAGCCAATAGGCATGGCTGTGTTGCAATAAAACTTCATTTATGGATACTGAAATTGGAATTTCATATAATTTTCCTGTGTCACAAAATATTGCCAGCC
Source organism: Bradypus variegatus (assembly GCA_004027775.1). Taxonomy (NCBI): domain Eukaryota; kingdom Metazoa; phylum Chordata; class Mammalia; order Pilosa; family Bradypodidae; genus Bradypus; species Bradypus variegatus. The sequence goes on from PVKY010001336.1 coordinate 6,951, forward strand.
TGTAATCTAAACCATGAAACTGTACTTCTTCCTATTTGAATTACTGACATTTTTCATTCATTTGTCCCCAAACACCAAAGTCTTACATACTTTCCATAAAATGTTGATGCACTTGTCTTAAAATTGTATGTTCCTTTCACAATTACTCATACTGTATATGATGCACAATGGCATATAGGTACTTAATAAACATCTGGTGAATTGAATTCAAATAACTGACTTGAATTGGTATATGGACTGGATAACATTTCATTCCTAATACTCTTCCCAACTATTTCCTCTTAATATTTACTGGGTACCTTCTCCACTGCTGTTCTTTATGTCATAGTTATTATCCTCCATAGTAATGGACTAAATGATTTCATAAACATTTTTCTTTCCCCCCATCAGGTTTCCATGTTAAACACTCTTGAGCGGTTTGGAAAGTCTGCCAAAACATTTTTCCAGTTCATTATTCAAATATATATTGAGGACCTGTATACACCAGGCACATCCCAGGTTCTGATGTTTCGATGGCTAATAAGTCAAGAGTGTCTGCCTTCAAGGAACTCAAAACCGAGGGGAAGAGTCTGAAAAATAAATAGGCCAGTACAGTGCAGTGATAGTGCTATGATAGAGACTGTACAAGGGGTTATGGGAACATGTGGAATGGATGCAGTTTAGGGAAATTACAGTCTATATAAATTGACCCTTGCCAAGAGCCTTGCATTACAATACGTAAGCCATAACCTGTGGGGAGGGGATTTTTGAAGCCACCTTTGGAGTTACATTTTCACTTCCTAAATCCTCCTTTCTTTACCAATTTCATGACTTTCAAATGTAAGAAGTGAAAACATCGCCTGTGCCCCTGGTTCTTTTAATTTTATATAGGAACTCTACATAGATCAGAGACATCTTTTTGTTTCTTCTGGCACAACATTCATTCTCACGTAAGTTAGAAAGATAAGCAGTAGGACTGAGAAGTGCTAGCAAGTTCCCACACAAATTTTAGATACCTCCTCTGGGAAGCGCAGACCTCCTGGAAGCATTGTCAGGTCTACAGTCCAATTGAGCATACTTTGCTTCTGTACCTTCTTGAAACAGTTTGGCTTTTTTGTTTGTTTTGTTTTGTTTTGTTTTTATGCTTGCCATTTTCTGTGACCCTTTCCAAATCTGCGTCCTGGGTCCTTCTTTTTTTGCAGACCTGGGAAAACAGAAGTTCATGCTGTGATCTTGGCCATGCAGCACTGACTTCATGGAGACCATGGGTATCAGTGACTGAGAATGCCATTACCTGGAGCCATGAAGTTGAAACCAGTATTAAGGGACAAGGTATCTGTGTTAGCATTTGTTTTGCAAGGGAGATGGGGGAATGCCATGAAGACCAACAGATTGCTGCTTACTGTTGTGTTTGGGCAAGACAAGAGGAATGGAGTGGGGGGACTGTTGGCAGATGAGGGTTTCCAATAACCAGCTTGTTACATACACCATCCTGAGATATTTCCTCTTTTTATTATCATAACTATTGTGTGCATGTTTTGCCTATTTATTGTGCCTTTCCTTTGAGCAGCAGGAGTGTGGTTCCTTCTGCAAACCTCACTGTGCTTTGATTCCAGAGGCCATCTCTTGGTGTCACCATCTCTTTGAGGGGGAAACCTCCAAGAGATCCAGACTATCCAATAGAGCAGTAAAGCTAATAAAAATTCCCTTGTTCTTTGTACTAGAAAATAATTTTAGCATCACACTCTGTCCATCTGGACATCATTAATATTGTCAACCACTCCCTTCCATAGCCTTTAATGTCTAAATAATTACTCCCTGTGGCCATAATCTGACATGATGTCACTCCCCCCCTGATTTGCATTTCATAGATAACAGACAGCTTGGGAATTACAGAAGGCTTTCTGAGCTGTTTGAAAGCCTAACACTTACTCCCACCATCACCTCAATCACATCATGTCCCCTCCTTTAAATCTGTCACCAAACTGTACAACCTTCCCCTACTCCATTACCCTTTTCCTTCTGTTACACCATTGCTGGCTCTGTCTACACCAAGCTCAACATCCTGACTGATGACTGAAAATAAAGTTGACTAATCTGAACATTTCAGTGCTTTGCTTACCATGGCTGTCCTTGACTGCAACTTTTACTTTTCATTCCTGTATATGATAACCATCTCCCCCAACATGTTCTTCACTTTTCCAGTTTATAGTCTCCCCACATCTCAGACACAGGTGCTCTCCCAGAGTAAGCCTAATTCCTGGGCTGAGAACACTCCTCTAAGTCTCCCATGGGTTATTTTCTTGATCATTCTCTTGCACCCTCTTCCCATCACCCACACACAGACTAGCAGTGCTTTAAATGGAGCCAGGCAAGAGTGAAGCTAATGGGTGGGCTATTAGGAAGTAGAAAGTTGTTCTCTTTTTGAAAATTTATTTGACTTTGATTTTTTACCTCATTATACACATTTTTTTTCCTTATATTTCTGGCTCTCCATTTTTCCCTCCATCACCACTCAATTCCCCTTCTTCAACCAAATCTTGGCTTCCCTCTTCCCAGTTAGTTATTTTTCTTTTCCATGTACAGGTTTGGTCTTTGTCTACACAATACCAAACATCTGGAAATATAGTAAAAACATGCTGTCAAATACCCAGATGTTTTGAGCCATCTGGGTGTTTTGGCATGCAGCAACAGCTGGATAATGGAATTAATTTTTCACTTTTCAGTCATCGCTTGACATCAGATGGACAGAGTCTTACCAGACACAATCTAAGCTTGGCCCATTATCTGCTAGCAATTCTTTTTCCCTCTCACATGGGGAATTATTTCTGTCAATCATGTTATTGTTGAAGGAGAGGGGAAGAATGTGTCTCTTCCTGGACCCGCAGTACATCGCCACTCTATGCCTCAGTTCTTTTCCTACTGAAAGAACTAGTAGGAACTGACAGCTTCTTTAACCTTTCCTACCCCAGAGGAAGGGAGAAAGAATAAGGCAAATGAAACAGGGTTTTCTCCAGGCAAGTCTGCAGAATTTGACAAGGACTTGTTTCTTATTAGAGCCACTCTCTGGTTTGAGAGCTTTTCCCCCCTCATTCTCTTGTATATTCTTTGCACCGCTCTATTTACAAGAGAAGGCAAAATGATGGCAATTTATTATTCCTGTCCACTGTTTTTCACGAAGGGCCCACACTCCCTGTTTGTATTTTTCTCAGGTAGCTTAGAATAACATTGTTCTGCCCCGCTGGGGCCGTCAGTAGAGGCTGATCTCTGGAGGCTGTCCCAGACGACCAAGTGCTCATCGTTATCTCCGGTTCTGTCTGGCAGCCTCCAAGTAACTCCCAAACGTTAATGAAGCTGCATGACATCACCGCTGTGTCAGCGTTAACCCTCTCTCGCTGAAGGACAAAGCGTGGCAGAGGCGCGGGGGCTGTGTCCACCCAGGGCTAAAATCACGGCCGTGCACAATGTGTCTACACTTGCAAATTGGTGTGGCTTAATTAAAACGCCACTTCAGGTTGTGTGCGTGCGTGCGCGTGCACGCACAGACGGGCTCCATCCGGTCAGCAAGCTGTCATTGGAGACTAAGGCAATGGATCCTGTTGGATGTTTCTGTTTTCAGCAGACTTGATGGAATAGAGACACAGCCCCCAAGTCAATGCAGTCAGAAAATATATCAGTCAATTTAGTGAAAAACAATCCCAGTCTGACATGTTCCCTGGCGCCGCGTCGATGGTGCCTAAGTGGCCGCGGATCATCCGGGTCAGCAGAGGGCCCCTGAGGGTTGCCGGCCCGCGGCGCTGTCACGCTGCCGTCTCATCCCCTCCCTGCTCGCAGTGTGGCGTGAGCCCCGAATTTAGGTGTCTAATGTTGACAGTCGTCTTCAGGCACAAATGGAGAGGAAGGCGCTGTCCGCCCTGTACCCAGGCTCTACCGGACGTCAGCAGGGTGCTGGGCTTTTCCGCCCGGCCGTGGAGTGGCCTCCTCCCCTCCCCCTCCTTTTCCCCCCTTCCTTCGTTCGCGTCCCCCTCCCTCCCTCCCTCCACCTTTTCCCAGAGGAGGTGACAGACGGGCCTGTAATTTGGTTCCATTCGCTCGACTGGAGCAACACCTGCCCCCCTCCCCTGGGACGTGAAGGTCTCATCCCAAACCATACAAGGAGCCAAAGACAAATCCGGGCCCTCCATGCAAATACTGCGGGGAGAGAAACACAGACCTGCGAGCACATCACAGGCCGGCCATTCGCTCAGATCCTGCCCACGAACCCAGAAAATCAAACAACGCTTGAAGTTCACACTACTAAAAATCACCCAAAACTTTAATTAGATTTTCAGCTTTAAAAAAAAAATTAATAATTAGCTATTATTGTAGTAAAAAAATATTTCCTCCCACCCACACTGCATCACAACAAAAACAGTGTCTGGCAGTATGTGGCACTGACAGCAAAGTTCAGAATCAGAGCTAAGTATAAAGAACAAGGTGATGAGAGGCACACAGGCGTGTGTGCGTGCAAGAGACGGCTGCAGGCCTGCTTCGTCTGTCACACCGGGGATACAACAGACGTGCGGATTCTAGACAGGCTCATCTCCTTTGTGTAAGGCCTAGAGCACCCACACACAGCTTCTCTGTTAAGAACAGTACTCATTTCTTATCCCATTTATTTAGAAGTGTCCACCAGGCACAAACCACTAAGTCTTTCCAAACATATCCCAAAGTGTGTGTTGCCAGGATTCGTTCTGAATCCTCCAGTAATAAGGCCCAGTGCCTTCAGCCCAGAACCTTTTAGCATCAGAGTCAGAACCATGCCCCACTTTTATGCATTGGTGATTGTGATGTTGGGGTGTCTCCTCTGGACATGAGAGGACAAGTCCAATGGGCCAGGCCCATGTCTAATCCAGGGCCCAGTCTGCTTAAAAGAGAAAATTGGTTCTATCTTTCAACTGCTGTAATTTATTTTTCCCCTTTTCTGCAAAATGTAAACTTTTGTACTTTTTCCCTTTCTTCGAAGTGTAAGCTCATAGATTTTATAGCCATTCAGCTTAATTTTCCCATTCAAATCCTGGCTCTGCCACTCACTCAGAGTATGACCTTGGACAGGTAACCTCACCTCTCTGTGTATTGACGTCTTCATCTGTATATTAGGAGTAATAGTGGCACCTACTTTACTGAATTTTTGGAGGATTAGAAGTGTTGATATATGGAAAGCGCCCCCTGGCGTGGGGTCAGGGCTATGTCAGTGCTGTTGCCATCTTTGCAGATGTTGTCGTCAGTCCCCGGCTATGACTCAGGGGGGACAAGGTGGGGTCTACATGGGGACGATCACAGGGTTGGTGTCAAAGCCTTCTGTGTGGCTCTGCACCGACAGGTGTGAGACTGTGGGTGAGCCACGTCACCAACAAGACGCCCGTCATACCTTCCATGCTAGGGACCTGGGGTCCCATAGAAACAGCACTTGTGGCAGAGCTTTGTGAACCAACGGGACACTACACAGCGCACTTGTTACTGAGCGTGGCAGGCCCTCCATCCTGAGTCCCTGGAGAGCCTTCTACTCCAGCTCACCTCCTGACCCCAGGTCATGAGCAAAGGCTCAGAGAATTTGCCTGATTTTTTTTTTTTTAACCTTAAAGTCTGCCTACATTGGACTCTGGCAGCATGTCCACCGGAACATGTTCCCGTGGCCCCTTCTACCTTCCCCCCAGCCCTGGGCTGCAGTTGTCCAGCTGCCCGCTCCCTCAGCAGGCCCTGCAGGACAGCTTTGGACCCTGGAATGGCCTTCTGGCTGAAAGGGCGTTCTCCGGCACACCTGCCCAAGATGGAGGATGGGGTGCAGTGAGGGCGGGGAGCTTGGGGAAGGACCCTCACATCTAACCTGTGTGAGAGAGTGTCAAATTTAACATTTTCTATTTAAAATTAGGAGGAGGACTACCAGAGAGAGGATTCAATTGACCAATGAAAAAAGGTAATCAGGAAAGGAGAGTTAGACCAGCTGTGAAGATCCCATCAGAAAAGTGGGCATTCACTGATAATATTAAAGAAATACTGTTAATTCATTCCACTGTGATAATGGTATTTTGGTTATATCAAAAGGAAATAAACAGTCCCTATCTTTTAGAGACACTGTCTGGTATTTTTATGGATGAAATTGTGTGATGTTTTGGATTTACTCACAGTAATCCAATAAGGTAGTGGATAGTGGATAAGAGTATAAATGAAATGTTCTTATTGGAGGTGAGTGTGGGGCATATAAGAATCCATTTTGCTATTCTTTTGACTTTTGTAGATGTTTTAAAAATTGCCATAACTATATTTTTAAAATGTAGTTGCTCAGAAAATTCAAGCTGATTGATTTTTGCTTATCAGGTCCAAATCAACTTACACCTGAACTAGTGCAGCACCTCTCCACCACCACCACTGCCACCATGCCAGTACCCACCCTGCCACACAGCTCACCTGTGCTGCTGCAGGAACAATCTTCAGCTCCTATTATATTTTATCAGTGCACCAGGTGTTGCTACACAGTTATCTCTGGAGGGGAGGTTTTCCCATCCCAGGCAAGTTTGCTTTATTTTATTTCTTTCACCTCTGTCTCTACGTTTAAGTCAATCTGACCCTCTGATCCTCTCCAGCAGACTGGCCCCCCATATCCTTTCCCTTCCAGTTATGCCAAACTAACCCCAAGAGATCTTAGAGAGGACCCCTCCTTCTCCTATACCTGCCAATCCTACTGCCTTTTCCATGATTCAAGAAGCTCCTAAAATCTCCTCTTCCCCTAATATCTTTCTCGAGTGATCAGCAAGGATATGAGGAACCTCCCTCCAGGCCTGGAAGTATTTAAGATTGAATAGGAAATTACAACAATTTCATTGCCTCAAAAATATTGTAACTGTTTCATTCCATTACTAAAAAAGGTTTCCTACCATGGAGCTGATAGTGCTATTGAGCTATAACAGTCACCAGACATGTTCCAGGTTGATTTAATCAATCCTCCTAACAACGCTACGGTGTAGGTGCTACTATCACCCCCATTCTACAGAGGTAAAAACTGAGGCACGGACTTGAATAACTTGTTCAGAGCCCATGCTCCTGAGCACTCTGCTGTAGTGTCTACCACAGCATTCAGTGCTATGGGGAAAATCAAGATTAAAAAAGAAAAGACACAGGAAATCCTCCCACATAGAGTAAAATGGGGCTTCCAGACACATATGTAATATATGTTCAAGGTCTATTCCATAACCTATTTACTTCAACTGTAATGTTTTCTGTCTTATAGGATTCCTATCTTTCTGTGAACTAGTAAAATGTTATATGCAAATAGATACAATTGGTGGAGATTACCAGTCATTAATTCATTCATGAATTAAAACTTTTGAACTTCTATACAACTTCCCTTGCATATTATAAATACAAAAGCAATAATAACAGCTCACATTTATTGAGCACTACTACATTCTCCCTATTCTGGTAAGCATTGTACATTAACCACGGGAGCCTCATAGCAAGCATTTAAGGCAGACATGCATATCGCCCCTTCCTACACATCTGGAAACGGAGGCTTTGGGAGATATACTAATATGTTCATGTCACACATTGAGACTCAGGTGGAACCATGGGCTGAAGCTGGCTCCAGAGTCTTGGGTCTTCAGCACAGGGAAAGTGAGAGAAACAGATACATTCTGGTAGGATAGTATATATACATAAGAGTGACATGAAGTCAAGTCAGGACTCAGAGAAGAGAACAACTAATCCTGTCCAAAGAAACTGAAAAGGACTTTGCAAAGTGGTTACACTGGGTTGGGTCAAAAGGAATAATTGGAATTTTCTGTGCAAAATATTGGGTTGGAAAAGGTGCAGAGGAAAGCATGTACAAAGGCACAGGTTGTAGAGGAGTCTGGCATCTATGGAGAAGTGAGGAAATCTGAACTTGGCAGAAACATTTAACCTCAAGAAGAGTGGCTGAAGATAATGCTAGAGAGTATCTGAGACAAGACTATGAAAGATAAGAAACTTGGATTCTATATCTTTTTAGGCTATGAGGAATCAAGAGATGTTTTCAGGCAGGGGCACGACATGATAATTTTAAAAGTTGGCTCTAAGGGCTGTGTGATAATGGGCTGTGAAGTGCTGAGGAGTTGGGGAGTGGGACTGGGGACTGAGGAGCGAGACCCATTCAGGTCGTGGTGAATAAAAATGCCACGGACAGTGTCAGGTCAGCCCCAGACTCCCCTTCAGGAGCTGGCTGGCCTGGGCTGCCACTAGCTTACAGTATCTTCCTGCTAAGTAGAAAAAAGGCTTCCCTTCCTCCAGGCCATTCAGCCCCACACCAGGTCACACACTTGACTTGGCAAGCAGAGCACAGGCTCAACTTTAGCCTCCATGCATCTCCTTGGTTGGGCAGCCTTGTGCACTGCTCATCCAGTACAACCGTAGGCTAGAGGCCACACTCCACAGGCATTGCCTGAGCTGAAGTTTCCCCAAAACACATGGATGGAGAGATGTGCTCCAGGATCCAAAGTCTGCACCTCTATCAAAGGGAAAAATGTAGGGTATGATGGGTAAGGGCAGGTGCTTTGATAAAATGACAAACATGGGTTCACGACACAGGGCCAGTTATTTAACTTCTCTAAGTTTCAATTTCCTCATCTGTTAAATGGAGACAATGAAGGTACCTACCTCATCAGGTGGTTGTGAGGCATAAATGCGATAATGCATACAAAGCACTTAACTCAGTAAGCATATGGTAAACACTCAGTACATATTAGCCGTTAAATCTCTATTACTCCAACTGCTAACAATATGAGATAGCCCATCTAAGCCTGCAAAGGGTATTGGTTTCTTCATCCCCCCATCCCACCCAGCCCTCAGAGACAGACAGCAGTGATGAGAACTGGATAAATCACACCATGACAGAGGCTGGTTCTGTCTACTTACCTCATCATAGGCATCTGGTGTCACGTGTTCATGGGGCAGGGCCACTGGAGGAAGCACCAAGAACTGGGTTCTCTCCCCCAGTCCTCCATCCCCATACAGGCTCATTTCCTTCTGCACCTTGTTCCTCAGTCTGCTCTTCCTTTCCACTCCATCCCACCACCCACACTCTGCACCACTGCCCCTCCCTGTACCCTCTCCCTGAAAGGGACATTTTCTCTGCCTGGGACTTTTATCCCTTGATCTCTGGATGTCTCTAAATGGTAGCAGAAACAAGGAGAAGTTCACCTGGACTGAAAAGCCTGGGAATGCTGGGCCAGGTGGGGCCAGGTTTTCTGGGGAGCAGCAATGCCCTGGCAAGTTGTTGAGGAGCTGGGGCAGACAGTGGAAGGTGAGAGGAGCAAGCAGCAGGAGGGACTGTGGTTCTGGTCCGTCTGGGGAGACAGCAAGCTAGGGGTGAAGCACCAGGCCACTGCCAGCTGGGGACAGGTGAGTGACCAGCGTAAACTGTTGTAGAGGCGTGGGCACAGGACGTGTTAACAGGATGCAAGAAGAAAGAGCAGGGCAGTACAAGTGACATTGTGTGGTTGCTGGTTGAACTGAGTGGGAAAGTGGCTCTGGGAACCAGGACCAGAGTGATGGAGAAGAAAGGGCAAGTCAGGTAGTTGCCATCGGGCTGAGGTGAGAGACAGCTGCTGCTACCTGCTGATTCCCTCATGTGCTGGAGGGACACCAGGAAGCAAATCCCAGGTAAAAACCCAGAACCTGGGCTAACTCAAGCTCATTAAAGAAACGATTAGGTTGACTTCCCCACTCTAATCATGACATTGGGCCAACGTGCCCCCTTTAGTGGAGGAAGAGCTAGCCTTCATCAGCCTGAACTCATTGACCAGCCCCTTTATTGCTTATAAATGAAGAGCAGTAAAGTGAGTAAGTCCTGGCACCTGAAGTCAAAAGTCCTGGCTCCAAACGTGTTGCATGACCTTGGAAAAATCATGCAAGCTGTCTTTTCCCCAGTATTATCATCTGTGAAATGAAGATAATAATGCTTTCTTCACATATGTCAGGTGAAAAAAAATTGTTTCATGTATTGTAAAAAATTTGACATGCTTTCTTTGCTATCATCATTATCACCATCTACCCCATCAGAAAGTCCTGGGGGCTTGAGCCTAAAAAAGTGCCAAATCTCATCATTTCTCACCACCTCCACTCCTCCCATTCTAGGCCAAGACACAGTCGCCTCTCACCCAGGCCATTTACTCCTAAACGGTCTTCTCCTTGCTTTCATTCTTACCTTCGTACAGTCCTTCCTTTGCACACCATCCAGAGTAATTCAGATCATATCACTTTCTTCCCCAAATTTCCAGTGGCTTCTCTTCATAGTCAAGGACAAAAGCAAAACTCCTTGCCTTACAAGGCTCCACATAATCCAGCCTCTGCCTACCTCTTCCACCCCATTTCTTGCCCCTATTCCCCACACTCAATCTGCTCTCTCCAAGCTCATTCTGGTATCAGGGATTTTGTACTGTCTGGAACATTCTTTCTCCAGATTTTCACAAGGCTCACACTTTATTTCAGTTGTCTCTGCTCAGAGGCTACTTCCTCAGCGAGGCCTGCTCTAGCAACCCTATCTAAAATACTACTCACCACCACCACCCAGCTGCCATTCTCTATTTCCTTACCCTGCTTTATTCATAGCATTTATCATTATCTGAAATTAAATTACATATTGTTCACTTACTTTTTGTCAGTCTATTGCACTTTGCCATGAACAATGTCTGGTATATAGTAGATCCTCAATAAATATTTGTTGAATGTAAGAATGAATGATCACCATCATCATTATTCAGAAGAGAACCATTATTCCCTTACCCTCTGGCTCAATAGTCACTGATCTTTCTTACATACAAGGGGTAAGTCTAACAGTGCCCCACTGTGCCACGTTTCTCTTTGGAGGATGCTCAACAGCTTTGGATTTGAAATGACATTGCAAAGTTCCTCTCCTGGGCTCACATGGGCTGTGTAAGTGGAAGGAGATGTCTTATCCAAGTCTGAGCCTATCCGAAAAGACAACTCCAAGGGCAACAGCCTTTTGTCTATGGAGGTAAATTAATAGGTCCCTCCTAGATGTGAACAGGACTGTGTTTTTTTGTATCAGTAATGCGGTTGATCATTTGGAACTTGGGCTCATAAGCTAGGAGAGGAAGGCCCTCAGGTTTTCAGAAACTGTAAGTTGACTTCACTTCCTTGGCATGAAAGCAGGCCAATTTTTCTATTAGATAATAGAGAAGGACTATAAGGATTGGGAGTCATCATCTCTCCCCACTACCTAGAGGTAAGAAGACCTCCAAATATACAAGGCTGTAGAAAGCATGTGTCTTTGCAGGTCAGAGAGTAACCAGCCATTGCTATGGTGGCCAGGACATTGTCTAGATGCAAGGCAAAGGAAGGTGCTATTCTTTTCGTCTCCTAGGACGCGCTTTCCTAATATGCACCTCTATATGAGGAAGAGAATAAAATCCCCCTTATTAGATAATTGTGAACCTGACTTCAAGATACTTGGGTGAAGAGTGAAAAATGTTCATAATCCCACAGATATTTTATACACTTACAATCAAACATCCACATAATTGCCTGTTTTACTATGCAATCAGAGGTTTGGAGTGACATAGACTCAGGTGGTTAGTATCCTAGGATATACCCTATCCTTTATATATAATATAAATCATATTATATGAGCATAAAAACATATTATATGTAATATATAATACATAATATTTTTCATGTCTTATGCTTATATAGAGATAGAATATTTCACATTTTTATGCTATGTATTTTGCAGATGATATTCTTCAGAGTTCAGAATTTTTTGTTGTTTTTTTTGTTTTTTTCCCGTTTGTGTCATGTCCTGAATCTGTTTCCAGATTAAATGTGTGAGTCTTAGCTTACTAATACACAGTTTGTTCTCAATAAGTGTCGTGAGGACTGGGAGTCGTCATATCACAAGTCTTCTCCTCACTGCCATTAGGAACTATGCAAGTCAGTGCAGGTCACTTAAACTCCCTGGGCCTCAATTTCCCATTCTACATTAAAAGGTTTGGTTTCTAAGATTACTTTTAGAGCAAAGAATCTATGATTCAAGTCATATTTTTATATAAACACTATAATTTTTTTCCTCATTGAGTGTAGCATAATCTATGTCACCATCATATGTGGGGCAGAGTATCAATAAGTTTAGACAGAGTATCAACTATCCCATTACATAAATACATTTATGTTAAAGATTTTTTTGGACTAGTTCCTTTCTGAGGAATTGAGTCCATTAAGATATTTCATGCTCAGCCATTGCATTCATTATTTTTAGACAGTATGTTTAAAATAAAAGAGAGAACTTCATTTGATACCTTTATTTATATGCAAAGCAGCGCACCATTCATGAGATATGAAAAACTCGTCAGATAGAAACCAGATTATATCTATTTTCACTACAAAATATTGTATTATATAAAGCAACAGAGACACACAAAAACCCTGAAAAAGACTAAAATCTTTGGTTAGTAGAACTGTTTTTTTTCCCTTGTCTCTAAAATACACTCCTTGTTTTAAGAGTTTCACAGCTGAGAACTTGAAACATTTTCAGGTTATAGATTTTTCTTTTTGGTTGTCACAGAGATGAATTCTTTTTTTTTTTTTTTAGGAAAATAACTTAGTTTCCTAAAATCATCCCACGCACAAACATCACACACACACACAAAAGCTACTCTCCTTATAAACAGGTTGTAAAGTACTTTTTAGACTTAACTACAGATAAGAATAACAACACTTCTTAAAAAACTATAATAGTGAAGTGCTAGTGTTGCTGATCTCACAACAAAAGATCCTTTCAAGAACAAACATCTTAATATATAAAATATGTTTAGAAACAGGGAGAAGTGGGAAATTTGTTATACGAGTGCAATATAATTAGAGCAAAAAGAAAAACCACAGTTAATCTCAACAAACACTTAAAAAGTTAGATGTAATTATTCCACAGGAAAAAGTGTAAACACTTGACTATCATAAATAAATTGGCACAGAGTATCCAAAGTAAAATTATCACCACTCTGAAAAATAAATGTCTTGAAAAAAATACTCTACTCCTTCTAACATAAACAAAAATAGGTTGTCTTCTTCTAACTGCACCTATGGGTCCACATGTTTAAGGTCACAAATAGATGTTTTTTGGATATATAAAGGGGCACTTCGCCGGGAAAAGCAATCAGATACTAAATTTTCCATTTAAATATGGATTTTCCTGTCTACATTGGTGTCATATCTTGGAGTTAATATCTCACCAAGCTCAAATCTTCCCACAGGGTGTCTACTTGTTCTCAATATAGCTTTTTAACCTTACCAAATATTCAGTTTGTCTATTTTATTTGGATGCTCATATAATCTTTCTTTTCACAGAGGAAGAGAAAGTTTCCAGTTACACCTTTCTGTACCTTAAATCTCTATGCTGGAAGAGATTTTTCCCCCCAGAATGTCTGGTGATTTGTCAATTAGAAAAATTCTGGAGAGGCTAAAGTTATAAGCCTGCACAAGCTTCTGCCCTCATTCTTCCAAAACAGGATGATTCGCTGAAGCAAACAACCCTTGAAAGGATCCTTAGGCTCAGAGCAGAGGCCCTGAGGCCTCGTATCTCCGGTGCCTCCAAGAGGTTCGCCTGGTCTGGAAAATCCCCCCAGAAAACCCCAGGGCTCACCAGACAGCCCCAACTCCCCGCGTCGGAAACCTTCCCCTGCCGCTCGTCTGGCCGGAGAAACACTGTGCGATCTTCTTTCCCCGTCCGACTCCCTCGCGGCGGCCGCACGGTGGGGTCGCCACCGCCTCCTCCAGCCCCGCGGCGGCCGCCCGGGTGGGTCGCGTTTCGCGGACGCCGGGAGAGGAGGCCTCCCGCGGCGCCCGCGGCCCTACACGTCCAGGACGTGGTTGAGATAAGAGATGTAGCAGATGGCCAGACGCAGGATCTCGATCTTGGAGAGCTTCTTGTCCGGGGGCAGTGTGGGCAGCAGTTTGCGGAGCTCGGCGAAGGCCAGGTTGAAGGCCTCCACGCGGATGCGCTCGCGGGTGGCGTGGGCCGAGCGGTACTTGGCCGTGGCGCGCCGGCGGCGGCGCTTCTCCTCGCGGCTCAACTGCTGCGGGTGCGGGTAGAGCGCGGCCCGGCTGCCGCCCTTGCCGTCGCCCTCGGCCTCCTCCACCGGCTCCGGGTCCGACACGCTGCCCAGCACCTTGGCGTCCGCGCCGCCCAGCGACTCTGGGTCCGAGTGCGCCGAGCTGGGGTGGTCCGAGTCGGCAGCTTGGTCCGGACTCAGCATCATTTTGGAGGCTGAGGGCGGGGTGGGGGTGGGGTGGGGGTCAGAAAATCAATCAATAAAAGGAACCAGGCTCTTCTTTGGGGACGAGGGGGAGTGGGCGAGGGCCTACCACACCTGGCCCTCTCCGCGGACGCTAGGGGGGACTTTCCCGGCGTCGCCCCCGCGCCCCCGGCCGGCTTCCCTCACTAGGCCTCCGCGCCCCGCAGAGCAGGCCGCGCCCGGTGGGAGGGCACCGGGAGAAGCAGGCCTGGGGCCCCCAGCCCTGCGCTGCCTCACGGCACCGGATCCGGCGAGGTCACGGCTTCGCCCCAGCGGCATCCTGGGCCCCACACCTTGGCCTTGAAGAGGCCGAGAGCGGCCTGAGGATCTGGTGGGGACGGCCGCAGGCCCGCGGGGACAGTGAATGGGTTTTTGTGCCTCCTCCGGCCAAACACCAACTTCGCTATTCCGCCTTTCTCACTTTTGCCCCTTCCCCGACAAACGAAAGGTTCCGAACTACGAATACAACTAGGTTTTAATGGGGGCAGGGAGACGGGGAGCGCCCTAGCGCCCTTCCCGCCCCAAGGCCTCCGGGAGAGCCCGGGCGCCCAAGGGTCCTGTACAGGTCTGGAGCCTCTCCGGCGGGTGCGGAGGACCCCCTACCCCCTTGGGTGGGCCGAGAGGAACCCTGGCCCTGAGTGCAGGAAAGGAGCAAGCGGCCGGGAGAGGGAAGGTTTTCTCGTCCCCCTCGTGCTTCTCCGAAATGACAGAGTAATGACTAAACAAACGTGGAGTCGCCTTTCAACAGAAAATTAACTCTTATGCCCTTGCAGGCTCCCGGAGCACCATCTGTCCGCAGACAGCCTAGAGACCCAGAGACGCTGCGACATGGGACAAAACAATGCGCCGGGCAATCTGTCGGCAACCTCACGGGAAAGTGCCGGTGGCCGGGTTGCTGCGGGAGGCGAGGCCCGAATGGGAGTGGAAGGGCCCGGGAGGGCGGCATGACCGGCAGGGAGGAGGCGGGCTCTGCGCGTGTCGCCAGGGCCGGAGGCTGCATCCCCGGGGCTGCTGCATCTCCAGGTTCGGGAGCCTGCAGCAGCCCCGGGGCGGCCTGACCAGGGCGAGCGTGTCTGTGCTTAGCTTTCCTCTAATGACGCGCTCCTGGGAAGGCCACCTTGCCTGGCTCCTCCTGGGCTCCTGGAGGACCGGACCGACTGCAGGCCTTCTGGGAGGGGGGCGCTGGGAACCGCTGGGCTTCGGTGGGGGGTGGGGGGTGGGGAATGGGATTCAGGCTCCAAGAAAGGGGTTGGCAGCGGGGGGAAAGGCGCCTGCGATGCTGAGCTCACAGACCGCGGGCGCCGGGAAGGAGGACCAGGCTGCCAACCCCCGGCCCCAGGGTGTAGCCGCCCGAGCGACGCTCGTCGCGGGAGAAATCCGCGTCGGCGATGTGTAGGAGGGTTTGCTTGTAGAGAAACAAAAACTAGGGGAGGCGTGAAAGTTCCCAGTACCGCACTTGCTTTTGAGTGAATTTGGCTCCAAAACAGCTCTCATTCCCTGCGAGAACAGGTCCTCTAAGCAAAATAAAAACATGCTCCAAGTGAACTGCATGTCACTCCCTGCGGGCTTTTCACTGAGATGTTAATAAGAAGAACAACTTGCACCTACACATTCGACTTGAAAGGGCGTTAAAAAAAAAAAACGAGTAATGGAAAATCACAATAAGCAACTACATAGTTGTAGTTCGGGTAAAAACTTCCAGGGGTGCCCTTAAAGCATGTTGAATTCTCCAGATTTCTTTAAAAGATATTCATAAATAGCATGTCGTATATGCATTTTATTTCTTTAGCAATTACCTGAAATACAACTCTGGATGCAGTATGAAAAATCTAACTTAGTTTCAAGCTGTAAAAAAAAAAATGTTTCAAAGGATCCTTACCTTGTAAAAGCCTTTTCGATAATCTTTTCTCCAATCTTTTAGAATTAAAAATCCAGGGAATCGCGGGGGGGAAATCCGGAAAATATTAAAAGCAGCAAATATTTATTACAATCAGAAATGAAAAAGCGGTTGTCATCTCTCTGGTGTCCACAGCGAGGAACGATAGTATCTCAAGGATGTGGACGATATGAATGATTGTTCACTGGGTCGCTTTTTCCTTCTAATTGTTTTCAAACATTTCTAGTAATTCGTTGTTGGTTTTGTTAGTTTTGTTTTTAAACGAGTTGTTGAAAAGTCTCGTGCCTTTTTTCCTCTTCTGGGTCTCTATAAATAACAAAAGAGATGCAGAGATAAACACAATCACATCAAAGGGCTGATTCCTCCACTTTCTAACAGCGGAAGAATCAATAAAAAAAGATGGTTAAGATAAGGTTCCGCTCCTGTAGAATTCCTTTCCTTCCCTTAATACAGCTGAGTAGAAACTGGAAGTGCTGGGCAGAGATGCGATCTTGCTCAGAAGTGATTTTTTTTTTTCCTTAAGATAAGGCTTTGTTCAGCTGATGTCTCCCCAGTTCCCAGGAAAACAATACTGTAATTCGGGGCTAAGGTTGCCTCTTCCTCATCCCTCATTTACTTTAATGTTGTATAAACAGACACCTATTTTCTAGTTTCAAAGTCTTTCAAGGCTTGGTTACATCCCCCAGCCCAACCCCTCCTTTCTTTACCTTGTAGCAAAATATATAGTCAGTGGCTTGGAGATGCTTGGAGAAAGATTGGTGAAAAGTGAACGTCTCCCGGAGCAATAGTGACAGTGACAGGGAAGCAGAGAAAGACAGGAGAGGGTGGGAGAGCCAGAGCAAAGAGGCAGAGATGCGTGTGGGGCTTCTTGGCTCTCCTGATACCAATTGATTCAGCCTAGAGATGGTGGAAGAGATAAAGGCTTAAGAAGGGGGATGGAATTTTTTCCCCTAAATTGATATTTAATGGGAAATCCTATTGGACAGAAACCTGGACATGAGTCACTTAATTGGACTTGACATCTGTCACAGTGTGGGAGTTTTCACAGCCCAAATATTTTAGCAGATAGATTCACACTAAACCTGTGCCATAAAATATAACAGTTGAAAGCAGTCCGTGATAGAAACCATAGCCTCTAAACAGATTCTCTGGCCAGAATCAGACTATTTCTCTTTTTCAGATTATTGATGCAGGATTTAGTGCAAATAAACAACATATTGACTGTGTAAAAATTCCCCTGGCATATTACAAAACCAGCACCTTTCCATATAGTGTAGGAAAATATTTGTGTCCAGGAGATGGAAATACATACTATATAAGGTGCTGCAATGAGTATAAACTATTCAGATATACAACAGTGAATACTTATTACTGATCATTTATACATTTTCAAATATGCTTCAACAAGGCTTGATTAAGCATATTAATATTTTTAGAGATGTTCTGCCACTGGACTAATTTACCAATAGGTAAATAGATGATACAAACCTTCCAACAGATTAATTAATTGGTAGAATTGGGAACAGAATCCAGGTATTGTGATTTCAGGGACCACTATACGACACCATTCTACTTTCTGCGTATTTTTGTTTTTCTCTTTTCCCACTTAGTCATTCAATTTAAAATATGGCATATTACATGTATTGATTATTGTGCTTCATTCTTGCCTCTGATTACATGGGGATACATTCAGCTGTGTTCAGTGCATGGGTTGTGATGTAAGCACACACAAATCACCAGTGTATTCCAGCACATATGCCTTTGCCTTACACGACCCCATGGCTCTGAATTTATATGCTGTCTAAGAAAAAGATCTACTTCAATTATTTTACCACTATATAGAGACACTGTTAGTCACTATCAATTACATATTATTTACAATCATTTTAGTTTTTCTCAATTTGGCAAGCTTAAAAGAAATAAGCCTTACCCCCTACCTCCCAAATCCCTAGGGGAACATTTATGAAAGAGTAGTCCTCACTTCCCCTCCTTTATCAGTTTTGCCCTAAAAACAGGTTTTATCACCAGGGAAAAGGAGTTGAGCAGCTCACCTCTGGGAGTGATGGAGTGACCCTCTGGGTTCCTCATGGCAGCCACAAGTACTGTTTGCCTTTGGACACAGTTTTCATCCTCTGGGAGATTCCTGAACCAGAATGGGGTGGGGCTGGGGTGAGTAGGGAGTGCCTCCATGCAATAGGGCCATTGACACTTTCCAGTTTTGCCTTTGCCAGTGCCAGCACAGACACATATTTTCAATATCCCCAGGACATTGAAGTGGTGGCAGAAGTCAGCCACATACAGGGGGCAATGGAAACAGGTGAATGGATGAACTCTCCAAGGTAGCGAAGATGAAGGGAGAAGGGAGGTTTTCCCAGTTGGGCTAGGAGCAGCCAACACTAAGCATTTACACCCACCTGGGAGTGTGCACACAAATGTACGTGCACAGATACATGTACTTCATCCCCCATTACTCACACAAGGTGACCGCTTTATTAGACTGCTACACTTTCAGGCTGATGAGTTCAAAAAAACTGGTGGGTCCAACCACCATGGCTCAAGAAGAGGTAGTTACTAGAATAGGAAGTTACTGGCTTTTCTGGTTGCCTGGGTGTTGGGGGGTGGGTGGGATTTACAGATGGATCTTGGTATATTGAGGTGGGTCATATTCTGCTATGCTGTATGTGGATCCAGGCACATCCTCTTTTACATTCAGGTTTATTCATTGCATCCTTACATCCTGCATGTGCATATATTAATACACCAGTAAGCCCAAGTAAACAGGTCCATACATAGACAGGCCTAGACACATGGCCATAGTCACAAACATTGATCCACACACAAACCCATGTTCTTTTTCCAGGAAAACCTCCCCTCCCCCACTGCCTTTGCCTTTTCTGAGACCTCCCTGGCACAGATGGTCTCTCCTTCTGTGCTCCATAAGCACTCTTTTCATATCTCCCTTAGAGACTGCATACACATTGTGTACTCTGATTCTTGGTTTCCATATCTGTCTCTCTCAGTGGACTGTGACGCTTCCAGGGAGGGACTATAGATTAAATCTCCAGCACCAATGTATATGTTTGATGCATTATAAGCACTTAGTACATTTATTGTGAATGACTCCCTATGCACAGAAGGACCCAGGCTATTTGTAACATAGAAACACTTCACAAAGACACCCATGGTTTCAGCTGTACCAGTTTCCTTTCCTATAACAGTAAGGATAATAATCCTGCTCTACTCACTTCAAAGACTTGTTACAAGACACAATGCATGTGGAACTATTTCATAAAATATGAAGCACCATGCAAATAAAAATAATGTGGACTACAGTAATATTAAATATTATTAAATACAGTGGGGAGGTATTATAGCAGGGATTAAAAGAGCCAGACTTCCTGGCTCTATCATATACAGCTTTGTGAACTTAAGGGCACTCTTTAACCTTTTCAGACCTCAGTCTTCTAATATGGAAAACGGAAATAACAAAATTGTGTTATGTTATGTTATGACATGTTATGTCATCTGTTTTTCCTAGGATTAACAAGATAATCTGTGTAAAGTGCATAAACCAATGCCTACAACTCATGCTCAATAAGTGTTGGTTATTAATATTGTTAATAATTCTATTGTTATTCAATATAAATACTTATTAAGAACCATATATACAGACAGACTCACCAGAGGTTTTGTGTGTGTGTGTGTGTGTGTGTGTGTGTGTGTGTGTGTGTGTGTGTAAATATAAATCTATGTCCATGTGTGATTCACAGGTCTAGGGACTTTGCACATATTAATTCATTTAATCTTTACCACAAACCTAAAAGGTAGGTACTATTATTGTCCCAATTTTGCATAAAAGGAAAATGGGATTCAAAGATGATAACCTATTCAAGGTCACATAGCTAATGAGTGTGATGATCAAAATTTAGACTCACGTGATCTAAATTCAGAGACTTCACTCTCAACCACTACGCACTACTACTTCTGTGTTTGTCATATCCTCCACAAATATACTTATACAGAAGAATTATTCACCAAATAAAATGTATATACTGAGGGAAAATATACATACACGGAAAATACAGATAAATTGCCTCCCTTTGCGTTCAGAGGTGGTTGGCAAGTCAACATCCTTGTAAATATTTACTGTGCATCTAGCATTGCACTACACACTGTTGTACTACAAAGGCATTATAATTATTTGTTAATTCCACTAGACAGTTGTTTCCCATCTATTTTCTTAAATTTTGCACCCCAACAGTAAACATTTTAAGCATATATATCTAGTATATGCATATTTATTATTAATAACCTTTATATATGTACTGTTGTGCTAGTACATTATGTAATTATAAAATTTACACAAAAAATATATTTTAAAAGTATGATAAACATAAAATTAATAATATTTATGAAGTAGTGTCATTTATTAGCAGTACAGGAATCCATTAACAGCGCAAGGCAAGTTTACATTATTGATAATTTATAATTTTTGAGACCAATCATCTTCATTTTGTCAAAGTCATTATTTAACCCTTTGTGATAAAGTGATTTGATGATCTGATTTTAAGCTCAATTTGTTTAGGTATATGGGTTTTAAGACTGACATAGCAGAAAAGACAAAATATAACAATTCAAAGGTCCAAATACAAATCCATCATTGATTGTGTCATATTAAATTAAGATGCTCAGTTTTCTATCTTATCCCCAAATATGGCAAAAATTTGATGAAGTTTGGCTATTAAAGTTCCTTCCAAGGTGAATTAGTTACTCTTGTAAAATAATCAGTAAAATAATTAGTATTTTTTTCATATATTCTGTCCAAGATAAACAATCAGTGTCTCACGTTATCTTCACTTAGTTGTACAATCACCATTACTCTCAATTTTAAACAATTATCATATGACAAAACATCCCAGAGCTCTTATCTGCCACTAATTATTCATTGCTAGTATTAGTGTAGTGCTAGTAATTAGTATTTTCAACAAATGGATTTAAAACCCTCTGAAATTCTTTATTTGGAATTTTTTTTTAGAAATTTACAAATTTTTGTTTCCAAATGTTTGACATGTTCAGATATGACATTTTAATATATGGCATATTTTCATTATTTTGAGCAGCAAAAAAAGCATGTAACTATAGAGAAGTTTCTGAGTATCTCTTTTCAAAAATGCTTTCTCATAGCACAATTTTCTTCTTAGAAAGTTGTCATTTATCTCTTTTGAAAATACATAGTTTACTTAAAGAGACACATTGGCTGTGCTTGTTTCTTAAAAAAAAAACTCTCCTGTAGCATACTGTTGACAATACTTGCCATCAAAGTAAGAAACAACAAATTTGGAACATCTGTCTTAAAGTTGAACAATATTTTTCAGTACTTTGCCACTTGTAATCCAGCATATTTCTTTGTGGGACAACAGGTCTTCATGCTCTTCAGTTTCATTTGCTGCAAAGATTCTACTATATTTTAAAGGACTTCTATTTCTAAAACTAACTACTATAAACTTCTGCTTCAACTTACTTATGGCAAATTCAGGCATAGGAATTATTTAGTGAATAAATTTTGTTTGTATGTTATCTCTGACCTCAGTCTCCTGGTATTTATTTGAGTTTAAGTAGCTACCTCTTCAGTGGTTATACCTTCACAATTTTCCCATAAAATATCCATTTATTAAAGATGATTTCAGTTGTAAATATGTTTTCTCCCATACATCTTTTACTTTAATGGCCTCCCTGAAAAGAGAGGTTTTTCATGCATTTCGTTATTGAAACAGACTCTATAAAATATCATGAGCTGAAACGTTAGAAATGTCTATTCTTTCATCTAGCTAAATAGCAGACTTTCAACACTACATAAATTGGTGTAATACTTGTTTCTTTGTAGCTTCAGCCCTGTTTTCCAGTTATCTATCAACAGAATTTGCCAACACAAGAATGCATTTTCACTAATCACCTATGGGTTCCTATGTACTATTTCAACTATTTTTTTTTTACTGTAACAGGAAGAACATATTTCTCCAAAAGTTTGGATTTTACTACCAGATAAGAAACCTAAAAAGAGGCTTGTAAATATTTATCCTTATGTTTAGAGAAATGTTTAAAAGTACTGTTTTGACATGGGACTTGCGGTTTGATGTGCTGAGCCCTCGATCGTGGGACTTGCCCTTATGAAGCTCATTACTGCAAAGGAGAGGCTAAACTTGCATATAATTGTGCCTAAGAGTCTCCCCCTGAGTACCTCTTTGTTGCTCAGATGTGTTCCCCTCACTCTCTCTAACTGAGACACCTTGGCAGGTGAACTCACTGCCCTCTCCCCTACATGGGACTCGACTCCCAGGGGTGTAACTCTCCCTGGCAATACAGGATATGACTCCCGGGGATGAATCTGGACCTGGCATCGTGGGATTGAGAATAAACTCTTGACCAAAAGGGGGATGCAAAATGAGACAAAATAGTTTCAGTGGCTGAGAGATTTCAAATGCAGTCAAGAGGTCACTCTGGTGGGCATTCTTATGCACTACATAGATAACACCTCTTAGGTTTTAATGTACCGGAATAGCTAGAATTAAATACCTGAAACTACCAGACTCCAACCCAGTAGTCTGGACTCCTGAAGATGATTATATAATAATGTAGATTATAAGGGATGACAGTGTGCTTGTGAAAACCTTGTGGATCACATTCCCTTTATCTAGTATATGGATGGATGAGTAGAAAAATGGGGATAAAAACTAAATGAAAAATAGGGTGGGGTGGGGGGTCTGCTTTGGGTGTTTTTTTTTTACTTTTATTTTTTATTCTTATTCTGATTCTTTCTGATGTAAAGAAAATATTCAGAAATAGATTGTGGTGATGAACACATAACTATATGATCGTACTGTGAACAGTTGATTGTATACCGTGGATGATTGTATGGTATGTGAATATATTTCAATAAAACTGAATTTAAAAAAATACTAATAATAAAAAATAAAAAAAGAAATCTAGAGAAACTGAAAAAAAACACTGTTTTGAGTATGATATGACTTTCAACATCACTGTTTTAATGGTTTAGATGGTTAATTTTTTCAAATCAGTTCATTGAGTATAACTGACACACAGTAAAATTTACCCTTCAGAGGTGTTCAGTTCTATAAATTTGACAAATGTGTACTTTCGTGTAACCAACACAATCAAAATAAAGGACACATCTATCACCCTAAAATATTCCCTGTGCCTCTTTCTAGTCAATTCCTTCATCTGCATCCAACTTCAGAGAAACACTGCCCTGACTTCTGTCCCTATAGTTTTTAATGTAATTTTGTTGAAACGTATTCACATGCCATACAATCATCTCAAAGTGTACAATTGTTCAGTTTCATCATATATTTGTGCATTCAACACCACAATCAATTTTTGAACATTTTCATCACAGATATTTGTTCTCTTTCTTCAATTTGGCATTTGCAGGGTCTTACTCCAGTCTATATCCTCCTTCAGAGTTTCAAACAATTCAGAATTGTCCTTTTTCTAGTTGAATCTCTCAAGAGAAGTTTTCAGTAACTGCTTACATCCGCATATCTATTCCTATAGTTTTGCCTTTGCCAGAATGTCACAAAAATTGAATCATACAGTATATACATTTTTTAGTCTGGCTTCTTTAATTTAACATAAAGCTTTTGAGATTTATCTATGTTGTTGCATGTATCAGTACTTACTTTTTATTGCTGAGTTATATTCCAATATATGGATGTACTACAATTTATTTGTCCATTCACCAGTTAATGGACATTTGGGTTGATTCCAGTGTTGGGATGCTAATAATGCAGCTGCTATAACCATGCACAAACAGATATTTATGAGGACATATGTATTCAGTTCTTCTGGGTATAGACCCAGAAGTGAGTTCACTGGGCTGTATGGTGAATGTGTGTTTAACTTTATAAGAAACTGCCAAACGATTTTACAAAGTACCTATACCATTTCACATTGTCACCAACAGTGTTTGAGTTGCTCTACATCTTCCCTAGCATTTTTTATTGCTAATTATTTTAAAATTGTTTTTTAACCATTCTAATCTCATCTAGTGTTATCTTGTGATTTTATTTATTTTGCATTTACCCCCTTTTCAGCTCTATTAACATGTAATTTATATACAATGAACTGCATGTGTTTAAAGTGCACAGTTTAATTAATTTTAACATGTGTACAACCTTGAAACCATCACCTCAATCAACATAGTGAACATATTCATCATATACTTTGAAATTCATCCCTTTTCATACTCCCTCCTCCTCACCCCACAAGGAACCACTGGTTTATGTTCCATCACAAGATATTCTTTTGTGTTTTTAGAACTTTATATAAATGAAATAATATAATGTGTTCTCATTTTTGCCTGCCTCCTTTCAATCAGAATAATTATTTTGAGATTCTTCCATGTTGTTGTGTGTACTAATACTTTGCTCCTTTTTATTGCTTCATAGCACTCATTTCACCATTTCCAGAGTCTTCATTTTATTATGTAATGCACATTTCTATCTGTTAACACATTCTTTCTGCTTGAAGAACTTCCTTTAATTTTATTGCATTGTAGGTCAGCCAGCACTGAATTCTTTTACCTACTGTTTTTCTGAAAATGTCTTTATTTTGCTTTCATTTTTGAAAGTTTTACTCCAGGTATTGAACTCTAAGTTAACAGTCTGTCTCCCTCCCTTCCTTCCTTCTTTCCTTCCTTCCTCTTTTAAACATGTTGTTCCATTTATTCTTGGCTTGCATAGTTTTGATGAGAAGTCTGTTGTACTTATCTTTGCTCAGTATATAATGTGCCCCCCTCCCAACCTCCACCAGCTGCCTTCGATATTCTCTATTTTAGGTTTTCAGTAGGTTGACTATGATGTATCTATGTTTGTGTAAGGTGTTCATTGGTTTGTTGTTTTGATGCATATCCTATTTGGGGTTGTCCAAGCTTCTTGGATCTGCAATTTGCTGTCATTCATTATTTTTGGAAAATTCATGGTCATCATTTCTTCAAATATCTCTCCTGCCCAACTCTCTTTCTCTTATCCTTCTGGGACTCCAAATACATGTATATTAGAATGTTCAATACTGTCTCACATCTCTCGGATGACCTGTTCTTTTTTTCCTCCCACCTTTGTTTGGGTGATTTCTATTGACTAATCATCAAATTTACTGATTCTTTCCTCAACTGTAATCAGTCTAATGATAAGTATTTTGAAGGCACACTTCATCTCTCACATAGAACTTTTTTCTAGCATTTCCATCTCTTTTCTGAAATTCTCTATCTGTTTATGAATGTTACCTATCTTTTCCACTATATCCTTTTACATCTTAATCATGGTTATATTTTAAAGTCCCTGTCTGCTAGTTCCAACATCTGGGTAGTTCCTGAATTTGCTTCTGTTGATTGTTTTGTCTTTTTACATGGGGTTACATGTGTGTGATGCAATTTTTGAATGAATTACAGACATTGAATATAGAACAGTAGACACTGAGGTAAATATTATTTATGCCTGGAAATCAGAATGATTCCTCTTCTCTTAAGCCATTAAAATGGAGGACTGAATTGATCTGGTCAGCAGTTGAGCTGGGTTTGGGTTTTGTTGTTGCTATAGTTATCATCAGTGCAACATAGGCTTCAAGTTCTTCTGGTAGTGACATGTCTTTGCCTTCTTCTTAGAGTGGGAGCTGGCATGCCAGAGATTTTTCTCAGAGACACAGCTTCACCAACAGCTTTCAGATATCCTGCATGCCGCAACACAGAAAAGGTCTCTCATCACATGCTTGACCCCTCCCC
>PVKY010001337.1:0-32900 GCA_004027775.1 Bradypus variegatus
TGGGCGGGCAGCACGCCGTCCGGGGGTGTCGTCTCCGCTCGCCTTGGGGGCAGCACGGCCTGGGGCGCAGCCGGCAGGAAGACTCCGAAGCCACCGCCGCTCCGCGCCTCGGCCAGTCGGGGCTTGGCTGGAAGCCAGGGCGGGGCGAGGCTCAGGTCAGCTCGGGGCGGGCGGGGGCTGCCCCTCCCCAACATCCGGGGCCGAGGCCGGGCTTTGGGCTCGCCGCGCGTGCCGGTGAGTCAGGCCGGGTTTTCCCTCCGCCTCTGGGGCAGGCGAACGAGCGCCTCCGAGCGCGTCCCTCCCTCGCCAGTCCGGCTCCGGCTCCTGCCCGCCCGCGTTTTCCCGGCGCCTGCCGCCCCGCCGCTCCAGCCGGGCTCGCAGTCTCCGCTGCCGCCGGCGGCTCGGAGGGAGCGCGCGAGGGGTGCGCAGTGGCGGCCGGGCGGGCGAGCGCGGCGCCAGCATGGTAAGTGGGGCGCGCTCGCGCCGGGGCCGGACCCGGGGGTGGGGTGGGGCGGGGCGGGTCGCCGAAGGCTCACTTTCCTTGGCCAAGCTATAGCCCCTCGCTGGCTGAACTCCCCGTTGGAGATATGGGCGGAGGTGGCAGGACGTGGTGTATGCCCACGTGCCCCCGACTCGCCACTGGAGGGGCAGGTGGCGGGTTACGCTTCTTTCCGAATTCCTGCAAATGCGCTCTCGCTAGCCCAGCGCCCTGGACCCCTGCTCAGTGGCCGGGGTGGGATAGGCGTCCCGGCGCGGGAGTCTGACCCGAGGTCTTCCACGCCCCCGCCCCAGCCCATCCACTCTAGGCGGGTTCCAAGGAGGGGCCGGAAAGAGCTGCGCCCCCTCCCCAAAGTACCCCGAGGACCTCCCGCAGATATGGAGAGTTCTCGGCTCTGCCACAGCCTTCCCGAGGGAAATTAGGTGCGGATGCCAACCTCGGCTATCCCTCCACCTTCTCCATGTGACCCTTCGCCTTCCTTCTCCCGTCCCCATCTGGATACCCCCCTCCCCTGCCCCACCCTGCCTGCTGCCAGGGGCCCCGACCTGCGGATAGGGGACTCTCCCAGCACTTGGTGGTCAGAGCACCGTCCCAGACCTGGCCACAACCATTGGACGTCCTGGGGCCAGGCCGAAATCAGGCTCTTTGTTCTGGGGAGAGACCTGGGACCATCAGTTTCCTGCCGGGCAAACCCGGTGGGAGCTGACACGGGGGACAGGGAAGGGTTTCCTCCCGGCTTGCCCCAGGGGCTCAGCTTGGCGGTTCCCGTGCCTTCTCCCTGCCTGGCCTGGGTAGGAAGCAGAAGCAGGAGGCCATCCGGGGCTCAGTGAACACTTACTGTCAGGCAGGACTCCTCTGCGGCTGGCTGTGTGTGGGTGTGTGTATGTGTGTGTGTGTATGTGTGAGACTGAGTGAACGTGTCGAGCCTGCTTTCGCCACCACCTCTAGAGCTAAAAGCTTCCAGGGCTTCAAGTCCCCTTGTGCTCAGTGTTTCTTCCTGACCCAGGGGCAGGCTGGAGAGATTCAAGGCCAAGGGGACTAAAATCCAAACCAGCCTTGCTACAGATGCCCTTGGGAGAAGTGGGCATGGGGGGCTGGGCAAAAGTCCAGTGTGTGCCCTGGGGCAGGTGAGGGGGGAAAGCAGCAGGTGACACCTGGCTAGGACATCTCGGCCCATAGAGAGGTCATTCCTTGTCTGGGGAGTCCAGGTTGCTCGTCACCTTGGGATCTTGGGCAACTTACTGCCCCTTTCTGAGCCTCAGTTTCCCTCTCTGTAAAATGGGGTGAGGGTCATTACCCTCCTGAGATGATGAAATGAAAGGGCCGAGAAAAACTGTAGAATGCCGTGAAGCTGCGAAACTATGAGTAAATATATAGTAATGCAAAGAATTCTTCCTTCAGGGGCTAGGCACTGGAACCCAGTGCTTTCTCAAGTGTGGCAGTGGAGCCTCTCCCCCTTCCCCTTTTGGTTCCCCTTGCCCACTGCCCCTTCTTTTGGAACTGGGGCATTCCAGTCCCATTCCTCAGGGGCAGCTGCAGTCACCACCACTATCGCCCCTGCCCCCTCCCCCCAGCAAAGCTGATACCCCCCAGCAGGTGGTGGGACCCTCCCCTGGGGCCAGGGCTCAGGAGGGACTAACTGCAACCAAGACTGGCCTGGGGACTTCCTGACCATGTGGGGGCTGGGCTGACCCACGCCTGAGGAGGGGCAAGGTGGGGACAGGGAAGGCTTTCTCATAAGACAGACAGATGCTCTCTAAACCTGTGCACTTTCTCCCTGAGTAGCTGACTGTGATCTTAGGCATGTCATTTTGCTTTCTGGGCCTCGGCTTCCTCCTCTGAAAAGTGGGGATGATAATATCCATCCCTGTGTGTGCGGTGAGGCTGTGACAGTTCCCACCATAAGGTCTGACCCAGAAGGAACCCACAAATGGGCTCTTGGTTGCCCCTCTACAGGGCCTCTTTTTCTGCTTTGTGGCCAGGGTGGCCCCGTTCCCCCATCTCCACCAAAGGTTGGTCCAAAAAAAGAGATGCCCCTCTTTGTCTGGGGCTTTCAGTGCTGCGGGCTAATCTTGGGATGGGGGTGGGGTAGCAGAAGTGAAGGGGCCCTGTTGGGGCCCACTGGGGCCTGTGGAGGATGTGGCTGGTGTGGCCCAGCCCAAGCTCAGCCCGCCCTGGTGGTGGTTGAGTTTGCAGCTCAGGGCCCTGGGGCAGGCTCCCGCTTTGGTCAAGGAAGCGAAGGTATTTGTAGGAAACCCTAGTTCTTCGCTCTGCCAGTCCCCATCCCCGTGAGGTTGCAAGGCATTGGCTGCCCCTCCTTCCCTCCTCCCCATACTAAATCCTCTCCAACCCAGGCTGCACAGCTGCCCTGGTCTCCCCAGGCCCATCCCTGCGCTTCTAAGCAACCGGAAGGAATGTGTGTTTGGGGGAGGGGATGGAAGTGGGAATGGGATAGACCCCTTTAGAAGGAGGGACTAGTCCCCAGACTGAAGCCTGGGCAGGAATGTAGCCTCCTGAAAGACAGGGGCCTCGGCCCTCCTAGGAGCCCTAGTGATCCAGCCAGAGAAGTGGGGGGCAGGGATGGGGACCCCAGGAAAGGCAAAGGGAGTGGGCCACCAATACCCCCTCATCGGGCTCCGTGGCTGCTTCTAACTGCTGGGGTCAGTTGTGGAGAGAAGCCAGGCCCACCCCACTCTCCCTCCTCACCAACACACCTGCATCTAGCCTGGGGGCTGGGGGGGATCCCTGGGTCTTGATGCTGGTGAGTTCACATACTATGTCCTTGTCTGTGTTCTGGGGTGAGGGGCGGTCGGTGCTGTTTGGGTGACCTTGAGCATGGTCATGTCTGCGGTTGGAAACTGCCCTCACTGTCCTCTGACATAGGAGTCTTCTGGGCTGCTGGGTGGGATGTGCATTACATGTGTTGCTGTATGGGAGGCTGTGATTAGCTCCAGTTCAAGGACTCGCCCCCTGCATCTGAGACCCTTTGTGGGAAAAATGGGATGTCATTTACCGGTCTCCGAGTCAGGAAGTGAGGGATCTAGCCCAGGGGAAGTCGACGTGGTGTGTGATGGGAGAGAGGTGCATGTATTTGGCACTAGTGCCAATGCCCCTGTCTCCATGCTGGCACAGGGCTGGCACTTCGCAAGCCCTTTCACCTCCGTTGCCCCTGCGTCAAGGTCACCTTATAACAATTGGGGGACAGGAGGCAGCTTTACCATTTCACAGATGCAAAATCTGAAACCTGCCGAACTGGGTTGCCACCAGGTCCAGAGTCTCACAGAAAGGGGGTGAGAGCAGGACAGGAGCCCAGGCTCCCTGCTGTTGTCCCTCCCAGGTTACTCCCCAAGAAGTAGTGACAGTGAGTTCTGGGAGCTCTCAGAAAGAGTGGTGTCTGTCACTGGGTGGGATTGTCACGGCGACACAGTGTCAGATCGGGAGGTGAGATGCTTGGATTCCAAGCCTTTCGGCACTGGGTGACATCTGGGGTGCCCACATCTAGTCATCCGGCAGCTATGGTGCTAAGATCACAGGTGTCCTTTCCCCCACCAGCTCTGTGACCTCAAGGAAGTCACTTAACCTTGCCTAGCCGTGGTGTGGTTACCTTAAAAAAAGGACAGTAACTACATGACAGGGCTCAATGTGACCCTTACCCAGGCCCATTTCTGTAGGAACTCAGCAACTGTGACTTCTGATTCACGTCCTCAGGGTAAGGGAGCTGGGAAGGGATGGTTGGGAACGTTTTTTGCCCTGCCTGAGGTTACGGACTCTAAGCTGTGTGTCCTGGAGGCAGGGCACCACCCTCCCTCCCACTCCCCGAGTGCTTTGTCTTCCACAAATACAAAACCTGGAAATGGTTGAGGAAGACGGAGCCTCTACAGACCATTGTTTGGGGCGGGGGAGTGGGAGTCCCGCGGAAGCCTGGCGGGCGCGCACAGCTGCAGTGAGAAGCCACGCATACATGTGTGTGCTGTGTGTGTAGGTGTGTGGTGTGTGTATATGGTATATTTGTGAGGTGTGTGTGTGTGTGTGTGTATGTGTGTGCATGTGCCATTCATTCACCCGGCAGCTCCTTCCTGAGCACCTCTTGTGCGCTGGCACTTTTGGACCCCGGAGGACCCAGCAGCCCCTGCCCTCTAGGGTGTCAGGCTCAGCACTTGCACATGGCGGTCCCTGTCTGGTCACTCAGCCGGCTGGCATTTGTGGGGCTGACTTGCCAAGCTCAGCTTTGGCCAGCATGTGTTGACACTGGCTCTGGGCCAGCCCTGGGCTGGGTGTTTTGTCATGTCATGTCACCCTGTCCTCCCCTGAGTGTTAAGTGTTACCATCTCTGTTTTATGGCTGAGGCTGGCTGCTTGGCTGAGGTCACACGCAGATGGTCTCCGAGCCTGGTCAGGATTTGGGACCCTCCATGCCTGGTGCTGGGCTCTGGAGTGAGTGCGTAAGCCTGGGATGGCAGCAGGGCTTGGGCCTCCCCTTCCCATTGCCTTCACCAGCAGCACAGCCTTGAACACCTGTTTGGAAACTGTGCCCATTGTTCAATCCATCCTTCCTCCCCTTGGGTCCTTCCTGTTTGTTTGCCTCCCCTGTAGCCCCCAGGCTCCACCCAGGCCAGATGTTTCCCTTGGGGAACTCTGACCCTTTGCAGGAAGAGCCACTGAACTGGGTTTTCCCCTTCCCAAGAGAGGAAGAGAGAATGAAGAGTCTGGAGCCACAGTGGTTCCCTGTGCCTTCTGCCCCCAGCCTCTCTGGCTTGATGGGGAGCCTGGGAAGAGAACGAGCAAGGTCAGGTTCCAGACAATCTGAATCCATCTTCCATGCCCTTTGCTGGTCCAGTCCGGGAAACGGGGCGCCTTTCCTGCTGCTTCAGAGTCAGAACCCACCCCCAACCCCATACCCTCTTAACATGCATTTGACCCTAGGTAGGATAGCACCCATTGCCTTCTCCCAGTGTTGGGTGAGCAGGTGGCTTTGGGGCCTGTCTCGTTTCTCTTGCCAGCCTAGAGATCCTGTCCTGGGATTCTCTCCAGGACCCACAACTGCCTCCCCTGGGGTGAGCAAGCACCTGGTTTTAGGGCCATAAGGGATGGGGGGAGCAGCAAGTGCCCACCTGCCTCTGATGGAGCCTCCCAACCCCCAGAAGCAGCTGCCTGTGCCCTGTTGAAACTTCATGGCCACAGTGCCAAGCCCTGCTGGCATTGCCATGGGCAGTGTGAGCAGCCTGTTGGAACGGCACGACTTCTCCCCCGAAGAGCTCCGGGAGGCCCTCACTGGGTCCCGGGGCTCCCGCCAGCCCGATGGGCTCCTCCGGAAGGGCTTGGGCCAGCGCGAGCTGTTCAGCTACCTGCACCTCCCCAAGAAGGATGGCAAGACTGCCAAGCGGATGCCCCGGAACGAGCCCGCCGACTATGCCACCCTGTACTACCGTGACCACCCGCGGGCTGGTGACTTCAGCAAGACCTCGCTGCCCGAGCGGGGCCGCTTTGACAAGGTGGGCTCTGCGCTGGCTCCTGGCCTGCTGTGGAGAGATGGGGTGGGGGTGGGGTGGGGAGCTTGGCAACCCCAGGCCCTGGGATGGGGTAGGCTGGGACATGAAATGCTTCTGAGGGCTCCAATCCATCATGGGCTCCGTATTCTCAAGGAGGGTGGTCGGGGAGCCGTGGGAGTAGCAATTGGGCAGGACAGAGTGGTCGGCCCGAGCCTCACACTCGCCCGCTCTCTCTGGCAGTGCCGCATCCGCCCCTCGGTGTTCAAGCCTGCGGTGGGTGCCGGAAAAGCCTTCCTGTCCATGCAGAGCCTGGCAGCCCACAAGGGCCAGAAGCTGTGGCGGAGCAACGGCAGCCTGCACACTCTGGCCTGCCACCCGCCCCTGAGCCCGGGGCCCTGCACCAGCCAGGCCCAGGCGCGGGCCCAGCTGCTGCAAGCCCTCAGCCTAGACGAGGGTGGCCCTGAGCCTGAGCCCAACCTGTGCGACTCCTCCAGCGGAGGCAGTTTCAGCCACAGCAACGGCCCTGGCCCCTTCAGCTCGTCCCTGGGCCACCTGAACCACCTCGGGGGCTCCCTGGACCGGGCCTCGCGGAGCCCCAAGGAGGCCGGGCCACTGGCTATGCTGAGTTGCCTGCCTGAGCCACCTCCGCCATACGAGTTCTCCTGCCCCACCGCCGAGGAGGTGGTGGCCATGCTGCCAGACACCTGCGAGGAGCTCAAGAGGGACCTCGGTGACGAGGATGGCTCCCACCCCTTCATGCAGGTGAGGGAGGCCCCTTTTGTGGGGTGCTGCTCTGTTCCTTGGCTTTGAGGGTGTGGGGTGGACAGAAGAGGGTCCCCAGCCAGATCACCATGTGGCTCTGGGCACAAAAGAGTAAGAAAGAAGGAGATGGCTTGGTAATTCTTTCCCACCCCATGTGGCAGGTATGCCGTGTCACTGGTGCTCAATGTCTGGGTATTGAGATTGGGAGGGCCATATGTTAGGGGGTCGTCACACCTGGAGGGCATCCTGGGTCAGGCAGCATGTGTGTCCGGGGTGCTGGGTCCCATGGTGCTGGGTGACGAGCTAGGTGGGTGCAAGTGGGGCCCCATCCAGGAGGCTGGGCCATGGCGGGTGGGGAGTTGGCAATCCAGGGGTGGCTTGCACAGGCTCCATTCAGCGCCCCTTCCCCTCTTTGGCAGGTGCTTGAGGAGCGGCAGCGGCTGTGGCTATCCGAGCTGAAGCGCTTGTATGTGGAGCGGCTGCACGAGGTGGCCCAGAGGGCCGAGCGGAGTGAGCGCAACCTCCAGCTGCAGTTGTTCATAGCCCAGCAGGAGCAGCGGCGGCTGCGCAAGGAGCTGCGGGCTCAGCAGGGCCTGGGCCCCGAACCTCGGACCCCGGGCACCCTCCCAGATGCCGACCCCAGCACCCGCCCGGAGGAGGAGGCCCGATGGGAGGTGAGAGGTGACCGGGTGCTCAGATAATCCCATATCCCTGGATCCCATCCACTGCCTGCACCCAACCATCTCCCTTCACCCTGCTTTGTTTGCTTGGCTCTTGCCCATTCGGTGTCCTCCTTCCAGGCGTGCCAGAAGACAGCGGAGATCAGCCTCCTGAAACAGCAGCTGCGAGAGGCCCAGGCGGAGCTGGCCCAGAAGCTGGCCGAGATCTTCAGCCTGAAGACACAACTTCGGGGCAGCCGGGCCCAAGCTCAGGCCCAGGATGCGGAGCTGGCCCGGCTGCGGGAGGCTGTGCGGAGCCTGCAGGAGCAGGCCCCCCGGGAGGAAGCCCCAGGCAGCTGTGAGACCGATGACTGCAAGAGCCGGGGGCTGCTGGGGGAGGCGGGAGGCAGCGAGGCCGGGGAGGGCGCCGAGCAGCTGCGTGCGGAGCTGCTGCAGGAGCGGCTGCGAGGCCAGGAGCAGGCCTTGCGCTTCGAGCAGGAGCGGCGGACGTGGCAGGAGGAGAAGGAGCGGGTGCTGCGCTACCAGCGGGAGATCCAGGGGGGCTACATGGACATGTTCCGCCGCAACCAGGTGCTGGAACAGGAGCTGCAGGCCCTGCGGGAGCCCCCCACGCCATGGAGTCCTCGGCTCGAGTCCTCCAAGATCTGAGGCCGGCCGGTTGAGCGAGCTGTTGGCAGGAGTACTGTCAGAGGATGGCGCCCTGAGACTGCTGGCTCTGCTCCTTCCGTGGGTCCGGGGCAGAATCTGCTGCGGCCAGCCCTGGGGGACGGGGAGGCCTGCAGAGAGATGAGATCCAGTGGGGCCCTGGGTTGGAGGAGCCAGGTAAGCCCCTCCTGGAGGAGGAGCCCTGGGGCCCCGCCCTGCTCCCTGGAGTGGCCCAGGGAAGGAGGCTGAGCTACAAAGAGCCCTGAGATGCCCAGGGGCAGGCTTGAGGGCTTGAGGCTGGAGACCTGGGCTGAGACCTCCCAGGGAGGAGGCTGGGAGGGGAACGCTAGTTACCCCCAGAATAAAACTGAGTTTTCTGTGTGACCCATTGAGCCTGCGCCAACCTGAGTCCGGAAGGATGGTGGATGGTCGGGGCTGGGCACTGTTGGCTGGGCTGTAGCCCAGGTGAGGCTGTGCAGGGACAGTGGGAGGGGTGTGCACCCATGCCTGGGTGTGAAGCGGCTGGGCGTGTCCTTTGGGGAGTGGAGGAATCTTACATGGTTCCTGAGCAGCCGTGTGGGCTCTGATTCCTTTCTTCAGCTCCAGTGGGATTTTTGAGAAGGAACCATACCAGGGAACCCCAGGGGAACAAAAAGGCAAGACAACCAAGGCAATTCTAGAACATTCTCTTGGTGGGAAGTCTGGGCTCCCGGGTACCCAGGCCCCTGCTGGGTTTGTGGCCTGGCCTAAGACATCATTTGCTTGAGCGTCTAAAACCTCTGGTGGGGCCCTGCCCTTCCCACCACAGGGGTGGGAGGCTCCTAGGAAGGTACAGAAGAGGCAGGGAAAGTTGGTGTGTCCTCAGCTGTTAAAAGAGCCTTTAACACCACACCAGTGTTCACAGGAATGTGAACATTTCCCCTTCCACAACTGGAGGGCCATGGGCTATTTTTAAGCCCAGAAGAAATGTGATCTGATTTGTATTTTGGAAAGTTCTCCCCAGGGAGGAAGCAGGCACCCTCCCCTCTGTCTTGTGTGGGGCTCTGGGACTCCCAGTCCTCCCTGACCATGACTGTCAGCCAAGGCTGGCCCCAGAGCCCCTAACCTCCCATCCCCACCCTTGCTCTTGCAGGTTCTGGTGCTGCCCCCACCCCTCACCCCCAACTCTTCCTATCCTCTTGAGTGGGTGTCCTGGAGCATAGACCTCGTGTGGCTGTGCAAGGGGAGTCCCCTCCACCCCTCAAAGTGAAGCTCTGCTTCCCTGCAGGTGTGTCTTTGTATTGGCTGCCATATATTGAGTGCTAACCGTCCAGGAGGAGCTGCCAGGACCTCAGTGGGGGGCACAGGGTTGAATTAGATATGCCCCAGGAGAGAACACAGACCTTCTCCCCTCCCAGGCTAGCACCTGGCAGCACCTTCAGCCCCCGGCAGGAGGGTCCTGGCTATGGGGCAGACTCAGTGTGTGGGGGTGGCTGGCTGGCTGTGGGCTGGTGTGCTCCAGCTTTGCAGGGCGGGGAGTGGGGTGTGCCAGCTGTCTGTCTTGGGGATGGTGTGTCTCTGGCCTTACAAGTGGCGGGTGTGTAGGGAGGTGTGTGTTCCATGGCTGGTGGGTGTGTCTGAAGGGGTGTGTTTGGGCACCTGGACTCCAGCTTCCGGCTCCTGGGTTGGAGGCGAGCAGGGCTGCTTCCTGCTCCTTCCTTCCTGCCCCAGTCCCTTTCAACATTAGCCAGACCTGGGTGGGAGGTTGTGGCTGGGACAGACCCCTGGGCCTCGCTGAGACCCACTTGGGGGTCCTCTGCCTGGGGAGGGAAAAGGGACATACCCAGCTTAGCCAAGCTTGTCCCCCATGGACTAAGGTACCCATTTCATGGGCTGCTCCAAACTGAGGCCCTTGGGCCAAAGACCTCTCCAGAGAACTCGAGTTCCGCAGACCTGGGTGTTGGCCTGAAGCCTGGGTCACACCGTCCCCATGGCTGGAGTGGTAGATGAGGTGTCCAGATGCCCCACAGTGACCAGGATCTGCCTTCTGCTTTACCAGCTCTGCTGTACAGCTCCCCCACCCAGCAATTAGGGAGCTGGGCCAGCCAGTACAGCCGGTGGGGAGTGGGTGTGCAGTACCAAAACTTGGCAGCTGTGCCAGAAACCAAAGCCAGGCCCAGATAGAGGGAGGGCGTGAGGGAGCTGGGGCAGCTCAGCGGAACCGGATCCCTGGGTTGGCTCATCTGTGCTGGGCAAACCAGTTCCCAGATCCCCAAGCTGGCTGGGTGGCTCTGGGGCCAGATGGTCACAGGTGCCCCTGCAGCAGCTACTGCTTCAAGCAGCCCCTTCTCCTGCCCCGGGGTGGGGGTGGGGAGTGAGGCTCTGCTTCTGGGCTGCCCTCAGGCCCAGCCTTCCCTGGCCAGCTCCCTCCCTGCAGGAGCCAAGGAGGACTATGGGGAGCACCCCTGTGGTGCTCCCTGCATCTGTCTTTCCTATGCCACTCTGCTCAGATCATGTCATGCCTCGGATTAAAAACTTCCAGAAGCTCCTAGGGCCTCTCGGCCTGGCACTTGAGGCCTCTGGCAGTCTGACCTCTAGGGTCACTGATGGGGTACCCTCACACCCCTTTTCAACCCCAGCTGCTGCTCCCAAGTTTCTAGATCCTCATTATTCCTCCAGGCACAGCCCCCTCCCAGCACTCAGCTCTTGTCTGTTCAGGGGACCCTCCCGTGCTCATCTCTGACCAGGCTTGGCTCTCCTTCCTCCCTGTACCCACAGGCCCCCATCAGCAATTTCCATGGCTCATAATCATTGGTTTGTCCCCACTGCGCTGTGCACATCCCCTGAATCCCACTCTAGCTCCAGCCCCAGCAGGCCCTGTGGGGGGACATGGGGCCAAGAGTGACCAGACCCCCTCCCCTGAATACTGTGGAGTCAAGCTGGGGGTGGGGTGGGGTGGGGTGGGCTGGTGTATCAGTCAGTGTTCTCCAGAGCAACATAATTGACAGGAGATGTATATAAATATTGGGATTTATTATAGAAATTGGTCATGCAACCATGGGGCCAACAAGCCCGGATTCTGTAAGGCAAGCCTCAAGTTGAAAAACTGATGAAGGAGAAATAGAATTCCATAGGGGAAGCTATCTGGTTCAAGTAGAGGCAGAAATTCTCAATACTGGCTTTTAAGATCTCCAACAGGTTGGATGGGGAGACTTCCACCATTGCCGAGAGTAAGCTCCTTGGTTGGTTGTAGATGCAATCAGCAGTAGATGCAATCGACTGACTATAGATGTGGATCTGTCACATTCATTTGTGGGTGCTTGTTCTGTGCCAGGTCAGTGGGAAGCACTGGGCTCCAGAGGGCCTGAGAAGACTCAAAAACCTATTGACTCAACTGCATGGCTTCTGACACCGCTGTCTTGGTATCAGAAACTTCAGTCAGCAGCTGCAAGGAATGCTGAATCTTTCAATCCAATTCATTTCTGACTCATTCACTTTTAAATACCCCAGGTTAGGACAGATCCCACGATTTAAGGGCTGTCCTCTAGAAGATTACCCTTCAAGCACCAGTTGCAAGTTGGGTGGCCCAGGCCACCTACACTTCTCTCCAATCGGCTACAAATTTGGGGGTTCCTGCCACTCCCTTGGGTTTGATAATTCACTAGAATAACTCACTGAAAATTCTATACTTAAAATTATAGTTTTATTATAGCAAAAAGGATACAAATAAGAGACACTGGGAGGGTTTCAAGTGCAAGCTTCCATATCCTCTCCCCATGGAATCACAACACATCACCCTCCAGGCATAGCAGCAATGTATTTTTTCAATCATGGAAGTT
Source organism: Bradypus variegatus (assembly GCA_004027775.1). Classification (NCBI taxonomy): domain Eukaryota; kingdom Metazoa; phylum Chordata; class Mammalia; order Pilosa; family Bradypodidae; genus Bradypus; species Bradypus variegatus. The sequence goes on from PVKY010001337.1 coordinate 11,893, forward strand.
GATAGGGTTTCTAGTGTCCCTAGTTTATAAGGGGTCTCCTTATGTAGGCATGATTGATAGAATCAAAGACCACATGGTTGGGCTCAATCTGCAGCCTCTTACCGGTCCAGGAGGTCAGGGGAAATGGGAGAGAGGCTTATAGGATGTGTGGCTCAAATCCCTGACCCTCTAATCACCTGGTTGGTCTTTCTAGGGTGGAGCCAGCCCTCACCCTAAAACTACAGGTGTGGTTGGCCCCTTCCCTGTCATCTCATTAGCATAGAACTATCAGGTATAGTCCTGGGCCCACCCTAAAGAATGAAAGGCACAGGAAATTCCAGAGTTTCAGTGGTTGCTTCCCCAGGAACTGAGGACAAAAACCAGCCAAGGTTTCTCATTATACTGCAGGGGCCACTTGCCTTTTCTCCTCCACTGATGTACTAAGTGCCTCCCTCAGGGCCAAGCCTCAGTTTCAGGAGGGAATAGAGGTGGCCCAAGGCCCTCACCCAAGGTGGGAGAGGAAAATTAACACACACCTGTCCAGTTAGAGAAGGTCATTGTGGATAGTTCCAGGGAAATCCAGAAGCTCTCAGACCCACAGACGTGGGTACAACCGAGGGCCCTTTATAGTGGTGGTGAAGCAGCAGAGCATGGAAAAGGCAGAGGGGGCCGGGCCGCAAGCGTGAGGGTGAATGTCTTTGACATTAGGGAATATGGGGCTTACACAGATATTAGGGAGCCTTTCTCCAAAGAAGATGCAGGTCCGGTGGTGATGATCTGGATGGGGTGTTCTCACTGGTAAGCAAAGGCTCAGCACTCTTTATATGATTCAGAAAAGAAAAAGAAAGTGATGTTTCATACAACAAAAACAAAAGTGAATGTTGACAGAGACAGGTGAGGCTCAAGTACTGTGGGAGTTCAGGGGACAGCTGTCCCATTTGTCGCTTGGAGTGGTAGGGCGGGGGGTGCAGGTGTGGAGGAGGGGAAGGGCCCCGGGGAGGGGAGGGCTTACAGGGATGGGCATGGACTTGGACGTGGGGTAGTGTGGGACACATTTGACGGGGAGGCAAGAGGAAGGGGAGTGGGTAGACCAGAGGTAGGACAGCCTAGTCAGCTGGCACAGGAAGATGTCACCTGCAAGCTGCAGGTAGCCCCCTGAAGCAGCCCAGGAGAAGGGCCAGAACCAGGACAAGCTCCCTGGGCATGTAAGCTGTGCAGTCTGAGGCTCGGAAAGGCCCTACACTTGGTGTCATGCACTACTGCCATGGTCTTGGAATCTTTAATGATTTTGGAATGTGGGGCCCCACTTTTTCATTTTGCACTGGGCCCTTGCAGATTATATACTTGGCCCTGGCCTGAACCAAAGCCTGGTGGGAGGGACAGAAACAGGGAGAGGAGGCAGGGGACCAGATAGGAGCTACTACCCCGTGCCCCCTCCAACAAAAACAAAAACAATCCCACTGAGCAAAGATGGACAAAATCAACTAGATGATAAAATCTGCCCAATGAAAAGTGGCAATGTGTTTCACAATGAAAAGTGGCAAAACTGAGCTGCAAGGGGAAAGAAAGCAATCACAAAGTTCAAGGGCCTTGTGTAAGCAGCCCACTCAGAGTCGTCATAAGAAATCGGCTTTGCTCACCCCCAGCTTGGGTGCCAGGTGGGCCAGGGCTCCAGAAGAGGAAGAGGGGAAGCCTGGGGCGTTTTCCGAAGCTTGTGAGATCCTGAGGACTTGGAGGCAGCTGTAGCCCCCCGGGCCCCTGGCAAAGTTCACTCAACTCTCTGCTCCTGTGGCTCTCTCCTGGGGCCAGGCCCACCCAGGATTCTGCAAACACCAGCTTTTCTGGGCTCACTGTAGGGTTTTGAACTGCCTCTTCCCTGCCAAATTCCATAAGCTTTTTGAGCCAGTTTCCTCATTTATAGGTAGTGGGTCTTTGAGCACCTTCAGTGACAAGGACAAAGCCTCAATGAAGTTTTTATCCTAGAAAGGGGGTGGGAGTGGGTGGAAGAGGGGGCTATTACGGCCTGGGAGACAGAATAAACACAAGATAATTTTGAGTCAAATGCCATAAAGAAAACAAAACGGAATTGTGCAAGTGTCCCAAAGAAAACAAAACAAGGCTGTGCAAGGGTGTTTTGTCAGGGAGAAAAGGGATGTGGAGTGCTGGCGGGGAGGATGCCCGGGAAAAGGGAGCAGAAAGTCAGGGACCCAGAGACCCAGTCTTTTCTCTAGGGGCTGTTTGTAGTCCAGGTCCCGAGGCCAGTGTGGGCTTCTCTACTCCTTCCTTGCTGAGCTGTGGGGATTGGGAGGCTTGAAAATCCGGTCCCGGCCTTGGCTTGGGGTCACTGCCTCCTCCCTGCCCTTTCCTAGCCTCACCCTTCCTTCTTAGGGCAGATGTGCGACCCTCTAAGGAGAGAGACAAATGGTGGGCCGCAGAGCGGGGGCTGTGTCCCCCCAGCAGAATCTAATTCTCCTGTAGGATCCTCAGTAGGCAGATTAAGTACGTATTTAGGGGACCAGCAAAGCTGGGGCACAAAAAACTGCATTTTTCTTTTAAACATCATTTGATGTTTCAAAAACAGCATCGGGGAGCCATCGCGGGGAAAAGGCTAACTGTAGGACCCCTGACAGGCATTGTAGTGCCCGGTATTGTCTAGCCTTCGAATTAGGGCAGGGGGCGGGGGCGGTATAATCATTTCTGCGCTTCGGGCGCCGAGCGCTTAGCCAGGCTGGAGCGGGAGCCGGAGCTGGAGGGAGCCAAGATGGGGGCGTGGGGCCGCAGAACTGGGGAACCAGGCCCTGCCACCCCGTGCAACCCCCCTCCCCACAACGGCGAGCTATTGGTTCGGCCCGACTCCTTCCAGACGACAAGGAGGGTCTGCGCCCGGCGCCCCGGAGCGCCCCGGCACGACTCCCCGACGGCTAGCTCCTGTGGACGGCTCCACTCTCGGCGCGCGCGGAAGGGGAGGCTCAGCACGCAGGTGGAAACGCGAACTCGTGGGACGGCCACCCCTCCGCGAAACCCGCGAGTGGGCGAGTCCGGACCTGCGGTGCAACTGCCGCGGCTTCCGGTTCCGATGACAGCGGCGCCGGAAGCCAGGGCCGGGGCTGCGGGGTGAGGTGAGAGCGGGCGGGGTTCTGGGCTGGGAGCTGCGGACCGAGGGCCGGGAAGACCTCCCCGCCCCCCGGCCATGCTCCGGCCCCACTTCGCTCTTAGACTGTTCTCTCTGCAGTCATCGGGCCCGGAGCCGGCGTCCCACCGACTGATAGGTCCCGGGCCCCTTACTGGAGGACCCTCATCCGCCCGGGACTCGCTTGGACCCAGACGCCGCAAACTCTTAGTGCTACCCGCCTCAGTTGGAGGTAACACAGTGCGGCCGGGGTCCGGGAAGGGCATTTGAGCAGTCTTTTGAAGGATGAGTAGGAGTTTGCCAGTCTTTTGCACATGAATGCATGTGAAATTCCCAGTAGCGGCTGCTTTCCGGGGAAAATGGTGGGTTTTTTCTACTTTCCAGTTTTGGTTAATGAGAAAAGAAGTATTTAAAACTGCAGATACGGATGCGCAATGAAGAAAAGGCACAGGGCGATAAAATAGAGTGACAGGTGTGTGGGGGGGGGTGAGGGTCAGCATTAGACACTGTGGTCTAGGATAGCATCTCTAAAGAGATGACATTTATGGTGAGAGCAGCTATGGAAGATCTGTGGTGAGATTAGTCCAGACAGGGGGAATAGAAACTACAAAGGCTCTGAGACAGAAATAAACTTGAAATAATTAAGGAACAGAAAGAGGGCTGATGTGGCTGGTGAAGGGGAAAGCGGTAGGACATGAAGTTGGGAAGTGATTGAGGCCGGCTCACTAGAACCTTGTAAGCTGTAGAAAGGGGCTTGGATTGTATTCTAAGTACAGTGGGAAGCTGTTGGGTTTCAAGCAGAAGAGGGGTGATTTGTAGAGTGGAGAATGTATAAGGGTGGGAAGTCAGTGAATGCTGTCCAGTTCTGTGTCAGGCAAAGGGGACCTTCCTATGATTTTTGCAAACTTCTTCCCCCCACAAAAAGGGCCCTCTTGTTTCAGGATGCTGAAGACTGGGAATGAAACCCGCATGCCACTCTTGGGGATTTTTATATTTCACTCATGTCTCTTCCTGCTCTAGCTTGCAGATTTGAGCTCAGGCCCAAGGGTTAGGAAATAGATGCAGCCATTTATTCAGCACCATTTACTGAGCACTTACTATGGACCAGGCTTTGGACTTGGCACTTGGGGGGTGGGTTACTGGACTCCAGCCCTTGAGGAGCTCCCAGCATGACAGCAGGAGATAGACATGTGAACAGACAGTTACTGTACTCAGACCTATGTACCATGGGCACCCTTAACAAAGATTTGCCAAAATGAATGAATAAAGCAGAGAGGGAGGCAGGGAGATGTCATTTAGGGTTTCATGAGGAATTGATGATTAAACTGCATCTTGTGTTCTCCTAGATAAAGGAAAGGCTTGTGCAAAGGAAGTGATTGTATACTTGCAAAGGGCTTGTATGTCAAGCCATGGCAGGTTGTGAGCAAAGGGGTGACAGGATCTGATAGTTGTGTTACAGGAGGGATCACTGGATTCTGAGCAAGGAAGACTTTGGGAGGAGAGCTGAAGACCAATAGACAGGAAATTCCAATCTTCAGCATTTTGTATTAATCATAAAGCTTTGTCAAAGACATGCATGTGCAGGCTCGTATATCCTTGTGCCTCATGAAGATGAAAGGCTGAGCTTTGGTCAGAGCAGCTTACTCTGGACAGACGGCAAAATAGCCTCCCAGGCTTTTTGGTTGGAATGCCCCCAAGCCATTCCATTTTCCCAGCTCATTTATTTTATTTAAAAAAATTTTTTAATTGAGTTAATCATACTCATTTCATGCATATTTAGTTGATCCAGTAAGGGCCTTTTTTTGCCTTCATATTTATTTTATCCTTGATTCTCCCTTACCACAGGAAACCACTTGGATGTGTTTGGTATATATCTTTTTGTTTGCATGTGTCCTTTGTTGACTGCATATATTTTAAATTTACATAAATGGTATTCTGCCTACACTTTGCTTTATATCTTTTCTTCCCCCTCAGCACTCTGTTTTGAGATCTGATTGATGTTGCTATGGGTATATCTGGAATACAGCTAAGTGGTACACAGTTTTCCATAGGTACAACCCCCATGTTTTACCCATGTGACTTAATAGATCCCTTGAGTGATGAGGCCCCCTAAATTGTCTCCAACTTCCTGCCACAACAAACAATGCTGGGATGAAAACCTTTGTACACATGTCTAATAACTGTACCCACCTCACAGTATTTTTATAAGAAGTAAATGAGTTACTCCACGCAAAGTTATTGGAATAGTACCTGACACATAAGAAGTACCTATAAACATTGGCTATCGATACTAGATATATTAGTATTATTTCAGAAAGGAGTCCCTGTTATATTTTGTTCACATCCCATTACAGGGTTTTTGCTCAGGGAGTATGGAGTGGGGCTTATCTGCTGGGCACCATGATGGCAAATTCTAGTGTGATGGCATCAGCCCTAAGGAGAAGTTGGAAACACATCCCAAGGCCCCAGGTGCCACCTCCCCATCTCCCTGGTAGGGAGACAGTGGCTACAGGCTGGGCCAGGATAATGAGGCTGGGACTGATGGTGCCAGTGGGAATGGGGAAGAGAATCTGGGTCCATGTGAAACTGGGAAAATCCCGATGGCCACCTTGGACACAGGATCCTCTTTGCAATGTCTCCCATTCTTTGAGAGAGCAGACAGCTGGTTAGATTGGAATGTTTTAGATGGACATTTGATAGCCCACTCATTCAAAACCCATGGATGGAGGAAATCAACCCTGCACAAACATTTTAAGGATTGTCCATGTATTCAATGTCAAAGGCTGCTCTAAAATAGAGGAGAGCAGTGGCTCAGGCTGGAATGCACTTAGGAAGGGGGCCTCAGTGGCAGGGAAGGTGGGATAAGGGAAGTCACCTGTCTTACAATGGTGTAATGGGGGGAGGGGTTGTATTATAAGAAAGGTTCTAGTCTGGCAGGGGAGGCTGGCCTTCAAACAGATCATTACCCAGTGATCCATACTGAAATAGAAGGATGCCAAGTGCCATGGGAAAGCCGAGAGCAAAGGGGGCCAGGGTAGGCAGAGGCTAGGAACACCTGCCAAAGGAGATGACTTCTGAGCCAACCTGGAAAGGATGTGCATCTTCTTAGGGTATCCAGGAGAGGACTGGTAATGGGAACAGGTGGAAGAAGCAGTACATCCGAGGGCACGAGGCTAGGAGAGAGCAGGGGCCTCCAGGCGGCTGGATCTGAGGGGTCCATCCCTGGGTGAGCAGTGAGGAAGGGCTGAGCCTGGAGTCGGGGGCAAGGCCGGTCAGACCAAGGCAGCTAACAGTTATTCTCTAGGTTGGTTTCCAAATACCAGCCATTCAAGGACTGCCTTCAAGGCTTGTATCACTAGAGTAAACAGAAAACCAACTCCACTTGCTGTAAGAGTAGGAGGCCATAAAGTAAATACATGAAAATATGCAGTGTTATTGATTTCCTCTTAGCTAGTATTGCCTGCTGAGGGCTCTGCTAAGCCTACTCTCTCTTTTGTTTAAAAAGGGAGATGAACAAGGATTACAGAATGAAAAAGTTGTAAACAGTACTTTTATCACCATGATTCACAGAAACCTGTTCTCACACCTGCGTGCACCCTCCACTGGGTACCTTGGCTGTGAGCCATGGGGAGCTGTGCACAGGTATCTTAGGCAGGGGATTTGGGCACCATCAATGTATGTGCATGGTGAGGGGATCTGAAGAAACAGGCCTGACCCAGCTGTCCCCCATCCCCAGGCTGAGGTCGCCATGGAGCAGTGTGCGTGTGTGGAGAGAGAGCTGGACAAGGTCCTGCAGAAGTTCCTGACCTATGGGCAGCACTGTGAGCAGAGCCTGGAGGAGCTGCTGCACTATGTGGGCCAGCTGCGGGCCGAGCTGGCCTCTGCAGGTGGGTGCCCTCCCCAGGTGACCCCACACCAGCCTCCCCGTGGACCCTGAGACCTCTGGAAGGATGATGGGTAGGTCGCCAGTTGATGGATCCCTAGGCCTCCTTGAGGAGGGGTAATGGAAGTCTCTGAGCAAGTTCAAAAAGCCCAACAGAAATCAGTCATTTACCTGAGATTATTTTCATTGATGTTTTGTTTTCAGTTTATTTATTTTTAATAAAAGTGATAACATTTTCATCATCCCCAAAAGAAACTGTACTTGTTAGCATCACCCTCCATTTGTCCTTTCCACTCTAGCTCCTGTATTCCCTAATCTACTTTCTGTCTTTGTAGATTTGCCTGTTCTGGACATTTCATAGAAACAAAGTCATACAATAAGTGATCTTCTGTGTCTAGTTTCTTTCTCTCAGCATATTTTCAGGGTTCATCCATTTTGTTGCATGTTGCATATTTCATTACTTTTTATGGCTGAAAAATATTCCATTGTATGGATATAGCATTTTGTTTATCCTGTCATCAGTTGATGGACATTTAGGTTGTCTCCACTTTTTGCTATTGTGAATAATGCTGCCGTGAACATTCGTGTACAAGTTTTTGTGTGAACTTAATGTTTTCAATCCCTTGGTTATATCCCCAGGAGTGGCATTGCTGAGTCATATAGTAAGTAACTCTTTGTTCAACTTTTTTGTTTTAATATTCATTTTATTGAGATATATTCACATACCATGCAGTTATACAAAACAAATCATACATTCAGTTGTTCACAATACTGTTACATAGTTGTGCATTCATCACCAAAATCAATCCCTGACACCTTCATTACCACATACACAAAAATAACAAGAATATTAATAAAAGTGAAAAAGAGCAATAAAAGTAAAAAAGAACACTGGGTGCCTTTGTTTGTTTGTTTGTTTCCTTCTCCCATTTTTCTACTCATGCATCCATAAACTAGACAAAGGGGAGTGTGGTCCTTACAGCTTTCCCAATCCCATTGTCACCCCTCATAAGCTACATTTTTATACAGTAGTCTTCAAGAATCATGGGTTCTGGGTTGTAGTTTGATAATTTCAGGTATCTACCACCAACTACCCCAATACATTAGAACCTAAAATGGGTTGTCTATATTGTGCATAAGAGTGCCCCCCAGAGTGTCCTCTCGGCTCCTTTTGGAATCTCTCTGCCACTGAAGCTTATTTCATTTCCTTTCACTTCCCCCTTTTGTTCAAGAGGATGTTCTCCATCCCACGATGCCGGGTCTAGATTCCTCCCCGGGAGTCATACTCCACATTGCCAGGGAGATTCACTCCCCTGGGTGTCAGATCCCACGTAGAGGGGAGGGCAGTGATTTCACCTGACAAGTTGGCTTAGCTAGAGATAGAGAAAGAGGGCCACATCTGAGCACATGTTCAACTTTTTGAGGAACTGCCAGACTGTTTTCCAGAATGCTTGCATGTTTTAAATTCCCACCAGCAGTGAATGAAGGTTCCAATTTCTCCATATCCTCACCCATACTTGCTATTGTTGTCTTTGATTATAGCCATCCTACTGGCTATGAAGTGGTATCTTCTTGTGGGTTTGATTTGCATTTCCCTAGTGGCTAATGATGTTGAGCATCTTTTTATCTGCTTATTGGCCATCTGAATTTTCTTTGGAGAAATGTCTGTTCAGATCTTTTGCCCAGTTCTTAATTGGGTTGCCTTTTTACTGTTGAGTTGTAAGAATTTTTTTTATATATTCTGGATACTAAACCTTTACCAGACATATTTTTTCCAAATATTTTCCCCCACTCTGTATGTAATCGTTGCATTTTCTTGATAGTATCCATAGAAGCACAAAAGTTTTTAATTTTGATGAAGTCCAATTTATTTTCTATTTCGGTTGCTTGTGCTTTGGGAGTCATATCTAAGAAACCATTGCCTAAATCAAGACCACCAAGGTTTGCACCTCTATTTCCTTCTTAGAGTTTTGTAGTTTTAGCTTTATGTTTTTAAGGTAGAGGTCATTCTTTTCCATGTGGATATTCATTGTTCCAGCACCATTTGTCAAAAAGACTCTCTTTTCCCTCATGTGTCCTTTTGACATGTCACCACCTTTTTTTTAAATCCCTTCCTTAACTTTCCTACACAATATTAGTGGATGGAGAAACCAAAATCTGGGTTGCTACTGGGGTTTCAGTGCTTCTAGTTTCTTTTAGGACAGACATCTTTCTTTCCTTTCCTTCCTCCCATCCTTCCCTCCATGCTGCAGTAAACACTCAGGTTACCTTGCTTTTAAACACATTCTGTTAACTGTACAAGGTGGAAGGTGTTTTCTCCTGCTGGTCCGAAGCTCCCATTTGTAGTTCTCTGTACCCCTGGCTAACAGATGATGTCATGGAAAGGCTGCAGCGTGTTTACAGGTGGACCATAGACATGGAATTGTTGGGGCTAATGATAGTAGGGTCCTTGGGAGGTGGGATTTAGGAACTTCTAGGTTCAAAGGCTTTGACTTTGATTTCCTGAGAGCTGGTTGCTTTGTCCTAAAGGGAGTGGCCAGGGGATGTATGGAATGTTACCATCTGTGACCTGGGAGACAGCAGTAGACAAGGAGAAGCAAGGTGGCAGGCTGCGGCTTGGGAGGGCCCTGTGGACACTGGGGTGGAATAAGGTTGGATTTCTGTACTGTCTCCCTAGAGTAGGGGGCTGCCTGGCCAAAACACCTTCTGTTTGTGTCTGTCAGGACTCACTCAGTTAGAAATGACAGAAACCCAGCTCAAACTGGCTTAGCAAACAAACGGGTTGGCGTGGGTTTATTGACTCACATAACTGAAATGTCCAACCCCACTGGACCCAGGTGCTCATTGGACATCTGAAGCGCAGTTTCTTGTCATTCTTCTGTGCCGGCTGCCGTCTTAGAGCAGCTTCTTCCCCGAGGTGGCTACAGTGCTCCAGCAGTGGCAGTTAAATCTGTTTAGTAACCTGGCAGAAGGAAAGCATTTTTCTTCCATGGCTTCCAGTCTCGTTGCTAGAACACTCACTGCCCCTCTTTTCACATTCCTTCCCTGAACCAAGGTGCTGTCACCTAAAGAAGGGGCAGAGGCCTTGTCTGCCCTGCTCTCTCATGGGTCCCACACGCTGTTGTGGTTGTTTTGCTCTGGCCTGGTCTTGGGATGGAGACCTGTAACTTGGAGTCCTGAGCCAGAAGTGTCCCTGGGCTTCCCTCTGAGACCCCAGTGTGTCTGATGTCCTCTGGGTAAAGAGAGGTGTTCATGTAAAAACAGTGCTTTATGGTTGAGAGCCAGTTCACACATATTATCTCACTCACAATAATAAGGGGCACAGAGACCTGTCACAGCTGTGGGACCTGTGCAAGTGACCTTGATTTGTGGTGCCTCAGTCTCCTTGTCTGTGGATCAGGGACACTGACAGGACCCCCTGCCTGGCATGGTTGTGAGGACTGAATGAGTTCAAATATCAAAAGTCCTTAACCCCATAGGTAGTGCTAAATCATTATTTCAGTTTGCTAAAGCTGCCAAAATGCAATATACCAGAAATGGATTGGCTTCTATAAAGGAGATTTATTCAATTAATAGTTCTAAGGCCAAAAAAGTATCCAAACTAAGGCATCAACAAGAGGATACCTTCACTGAAGAAAAGCTGAGGGCATCCAGAACACCTCTGTCAGCTGGGAAGGCATGTGGCTGGCGTCTGCTGGTCCTTTGCTCCCAGGTTGCGTTACTTTCAGCTTCTGATTCCAGTGGCTTTTTCTAGGCATCTGCAGGTTCTCACTTAACTTCTCTGGGACAAACTCAGGGCTTCATCTTTTAGCTTAGTATCTCCAAACTTCTTTCTTTCTGCATCTCCAAGTGTCTGGGTCTTTGTCAGCTTTGAGCTCTCTTAAGGACTCCAGTAAACTAATTAAGTACCATCTTGAATGGGCAGGGTCACATCTCCATGGAAACAGCCTAATGAAAAGATCCCACCCACAATAGGTCCATCCCAACAAGAATGGATTAAAAGAACATAGTCTTTTATGGAGTACTTAAAAGATTCAAACCAGCACAACTGTCTTCATTTCACAACAGCCTACAAGGCTGGTGGTATTTCTCCCATTTTTCAGATGAGGAAATGAAGGCTCAGAGATGAGCTGGCCTGTCCTAAATCATGTTGTTAATTAATGGCAGGATCTTGAAAAAGAATGTAACGGTTTCACTCCCAAGATGAGCGCTGCCTCTCAGGCCTCCAGGCTGGCACTGAGTCAAGGAGGAAGAGGAGAGGGTTTGCTGCTGAGCGGGTGCCTGCCTCTGTCCTGACTGACTGCCAGCTTTTCTCTGCAGCCCTCCAGGGGATGCCTCTCTCAGCCACCCTCTCCCTGGTGATGTCCCAGTGCTGCCGGAAAATCAAAGACACTGTACAGAAGCTGGCTTCAGACCACAAGGACATCCATAGCAGCGTCTCCCGGGTGGGAAAAGCCATCGACAGGGTGAGTACCTGGGGGCCCTGCAACAGGAGCAAACACGGGTGTTCCAAGACAGCAGGTGAGGGCTTGAATCACGGCCCTGGCTCTCCTCCTTGCCAGAACTTTGACTCTGAGATCTGCGGTGTCGTCTCTGACGCGGTGTGGGACTCGCGGGACAAGCAGCAGCAGATCCTGCAGATGGCCATCGTGGAGCACCTGTACCAGCAGGGCATGCTCAGCGTCGCCGAGGAGCTCTGCCAGGTAGCAGGCCCTGCTGGGGGTGTGCCAAGGGCACTGCCTGGCATGCTTACTGCAGGATGGTCTTCTTTACATGAAGTCCCTGTGATAACCCTAAAAATATATATATGATGAAAATAAAGTGAAGTTAGGAATTTCTAGTTAGAGTTGGTTCTGAGTTGAAGCCCTGATATCCCTTTATTAAAAAGGGAAAGCATAATGAATATATTCAAGTGCTGATTGTGGTGATGAATGCACAACTGTATGATGATGCTGTGGATGATTGTATGGTATGTGAACACATCTCTTAAAAAAGGGGGGAGGAGAGCAATGCTTGTGGGATGTTAAGGACAAACTGGCAGTAAGTGAGACTTTCTCTTGATGTAATTAGGAGAGTTGGAAAGGAAAGGAACAGGCCACAATGTCCTTTCCATGAGACTCTGTGCGGGGCCTGGGGACTATCTCTAGTCCTCAGTGGTAGGGTGAGGTTTGCATTCCACACTCCAGGGCTCCCAGAACGGAGCGCTCTGTCCCTCCAGAACTGAAATGGGAATGAGAGAGGCCCAAGTGCCCAGCAGGAGGCTATGGCTCCTGCAAATCCTGGCTTTCTCCAGCCTGACTTTGCAGGTGAAGTTTTATTACGTGTGTAGTGGGAAATTTTGGAAACGCTGTCTTCCAGTGGTGGATTCTTTCTCTCCCTACAGGAATCAACCCTGAATGTGGATTTGGATTTCAAGCAGCCTTTCCTGGAGTTGAATCGAATCCTGGAAGCTCTGCACGAACAAGATCTGGGGCCTGCCTTGGAGTAAGGAGGCCCTTGAGGAGGGCCAGTGGCCGCTCTGCCCCATAGAGCTACCTCCTGCCTTTGGAGTTCTGCCCCTGACGTCCTGGGGCACAGAGCTTATCTGTACTCTTCAGCTCACCCAGATGTAACCTGCCATGCCTCCCTGGCCATCTCAGGGGTTTCACGTAGGCTTTTGGAGCCCACCTCTCAGGTCCTGGCTCTGCCAGGGTCCTCAGCTCCACACTAATCTGGCCTGTTTCTTCCCAGATGGGCTGTCTCCCACAGGCAGCGCCTTCTGGAGCTCAACAGTTCCCTGGAATTCAAGCTGCACCGACTGCACTTCATCCGCCTCCTGGCAGGCGGTCCTGAGAAGCAGCTAGAGGCCCTCAGCTATGCCCGGCACTTCCAGCCCTTTGCTCGGCTGCACCAGCGGGGTGAGTGTCGGGATGTGGGGGTTGGAACTCTGGGCTCCAGGGGTGTCAGGTGGCCAGTCCCTGCCCCAGGTTACTCAAATGCCCCGCACACCTGCAGATCTCCTTGGCCCCTCCCAGCCTCCAAGGTGAACAGCAAACCCTTTCCATGGCACTCACGGCTCGTCCTCATCACCTACCTCCTCCATTTCTGTTAGTTTCCTCTCAGCCACGTCCAGGCCCCAAGCCCACCACGTGTGTGCACCCCAGCCAGAGCCACACATTTGCCCTGCCTAAAAAAGCCCTACTTGTTTTCTTAAGACTTGGCTCAAGCACCTCCTGAGCACTCTTGCTTTACATCAGGATTTGCCAAACCTCACTTGAGTCTACCTTGGAGATTTTTACCCTTAGTGATAACCACTGTTTTAACTTTTTTCTTTAGCTCTGCTTATTTTATTTTAAATTTTATTTAAGAGTAAATATCATGAAAATCAGCAATGCTAGTAAACTTCAGCTAGATACCGCTGCCTCCCCAAAGCTTTGACCCTGAGGTCTGCTGTTAAAAAGGGAGAATAAAGATGTCAAAGCTGACCTGAGACTTACGGTCAGAGGGATCAAAGGGAAGGAAAGAGAAGTGAAAGGGACCAACCTCCCTGGTGATCATGTTCATTAATGCTGGCCGCATATTGCCCATGCTCCCTCCAATTTCTGGAAAAGAGGGAGCCCCTAGACTAACCTCTCCCCTGGCTCTTAGGGAAAACCAGTGTTGTCTGTGGGCCTTTTAATCCCAGTTGAGGGTAGTCGGTGCCTAACCCTTGAAGGGCTTGACCCAGACCCCTGCAGAAAAGGCTGCCTTTTGAACTGCACCCTGTTGGTTCACAGAGATCCAGGTGATGATGGGCAGTCTGGTGTACCTGCGGCTGGGCCTGGAGAAGTCCCCCTACTGCCACCTCCTGGACAACAGCCACTGGGCTGAGATCTGCGAGACCTTCACCCGGGATGCTTGTTCCCTATTGGGGCTTTCTGTGGAGTCCCCCCTCAGCGTCAGGTACAGCCTAGCCCTGTGAGGACAGCAGAAACAGAGGGTACAGTGGAAACAGGGCTTTGCAGAGGCCCTGCCAAGTGCCAGACATGGTGCTCGGTGTTGCTTATACCTAAATTAGCACTCTTGGGCCTTCTTCAAGATAGAAATTGCCTGTTTTTACAGGTGGAGAGACTGAGATTAGGAAGAGTTGTAACCTGAGGGCACCCGAGGTCAGTGGCAGGACCACAGTGTCTGCACCTCACCCCTGGATTACTGCAAGACCCCCCTAACTAGTCCATTTCCCTCCTCCAGCCCACCCATTCTCCTCATCTCATCTCCCTAGGTTACCACCTTCATTCCGTGAGTGAAATGAAAATGAGGGTAGCTGAGTAACATCATTTTATTTAGAGCTGTGGCTTAGGAGTCTCCTTTCCATTAAAACTCTCATGTCACCCCTTCACAGCAACCCCAGAAGTCGTAGGTACCGTTATTCCCATTTTACAGATGAGGAAACAGGCTCAAGACCTGAATTCAAGTTGTCTAATGTCTCACAGGGGATAAAGGGCACTAAGTTCTGACTCCAAAGTTACACACTCCACCACAGTGGAATCCATTTTATTTAGACTGATTTGAGAATCTAATACCCCACCCCTCTCTCATCTAGTTTGCTAATACATATTCAGGCTGTAGAACAGTATTACCCAGCAGGAAAACCACTGGCAGTCGGCCCAGTGCATTGTAGGGTATTTTGCATCCAAGGTTCCAGTCAGTAGGCTGCCCCCACCTCAACTGTGGACCTAAATCCCCTCCACCCTTGCTCCCTCATTTTCTAAGTGGCCTGGTTGACAACCACTGTTCCAGAAGTAGAGTGGGGTACATCTGTCAGGCAGGCTGGAGCCCTTTAGAATTGATCACTACCCCCCAGTCACCCAGGATTTCTGAATGGTTTGCATGAGCAGACATCTGCCTTTGAATTTTCCTTTTGTTTTTCCCATAGGTTCTTAAATTTTAGGGTGCATCAGAATTCCACTCTAGAGTTGGGTACCTATAGCAATATCAGGAATCTTCAAGCACCAGTCTGACCGTACACCACTTTAGAACCAGTCCCCGTCCCATGCTGAGACATGGGTACCCTCCCCTTCTGCCTGCCTCCTGGCTTCCTGAGGCCCCAGCAGACTCCACCCCCTGCTTTGTTCCCCTGCAGCTTTGCCTCTGGCTGCGTAGCCCTACCCGTGCTGATGAACATCAAAGCTGTGATTGAGCAGAGGCAGTGCACCGGGGTCTGGAGCCACAAGGATGAGCTACCTGTGAGGCTGGGCAGGGGCAGGCCGTAGGGGCTCTGGGGAGTCAGCCTCAGCACCAAGTGAGACTCACCCCCTGCCGGGCCTCCCCAGATCGAGATCGAACTAGGCATGAAGTGCTGGTACCACTCGGTGTTCGCCTGCCCCATCCTCCGCCAGCAGACGTCAGATTCCAACCCTCCCATCAAGCTCATCTGTGGCCATGTCATCTCCCGAGATGCACTCAACAAGCTCATTAATGGAGGAAAGTAAGTTCCCCAGGGCCTGCCCCACCTCTGGTTGCCCTGTTGGTTGGCCCCTGAGGCTTTCTTGCTTCTCCTCCCTTTGCAGGCTGAAGTGTCCCTACTGTCCCATGGAGCAGAACCCAGCGGACGGGAAACGCATCATATTCTGATTCCTGCCTGGAAGGAACTTTGTTCAAAGGTGTTTTGCATCCATGAGCCTTTGTCTGTCTCGGTGGGGGTGGGTGGCTTCAGTGGCTTTGTGGTTCACTTCTGAGCAACCAGCTGAGGAGTGCTACCTTGGAGAGGGCCATATGGACCTCTGGCAGGGGCCGAGGAGGGTGTGAACCACCCTGCACTGGGCAGCTGGCTCCTTTGCTGTAAGGAAGGGGAGATGCCGGCCTCTCTACTGCTGCCCTGTTTCTCCCTGTTTATATTTACCGTTGACTTCATAGCAGCCGACAGAGCAGCAATGGACGTGACTATCGGCAGACCCCTCTCCAGCCCTGCCCTCAGCCAGTCTCTTATTGCCACACCAATGCTGGGTCCACCCCTGCCCCAGCCCCGGGTACCCAGCTGTGGCCCACCCCCTCCCGCTGTACAGTATCACGATCATACGTATCCATTTCCCACTGTAAATAATCCACGAGAGCTGGATACTATTGTTTTATAACTTTAAGCAAATATATTCACAGCCCTTCTCCTTAACCTCTCCTGGCTTGCCTTTAGCCTCACTTGACAATTACTATGTGTCTGCTACACACAGGCATTAGGCAGGTCCTAGCTGCTGCCGCTGCCGCTTGAAGCATGGCTGGCCAGTGCCTAGGAATCCTTCTTGCACCTCTGGTTGGGGAGAAACAGCCTGAGACATATGCCATGGGGCGCAGACAAGATCAAAGTGTGAGGCTTTCAGGAAAAACCTGGGAGGTGTCAGACCCTGGGCCAGATGCTTTGTGTGTGTGTATGTATGTGTGTGTGTGTGTATATATATACACACAGATCTTATTACCTCCATATTATTAATCAGCATAAGAGGATTTAGGAAGATGAAATGACTTGCACAAGGCTCATAGCTTGTAAAGGAGAGAGCTGCTTGGAGTTTAAACTACTTCTGACCTTCAAGCCAAGTTCTTTCCAGTTTATTCCAGGGGCTTGAAGCTTGGTAGCTATGTTTCCTAAGTCCTGCATTGGTCCTTTGACAGCAAGAAGGGGTATCTTAAACCTTAGGTCTGAAATGTTTGAGGGGACTGGGTCACAGGGGCCATTATGCTAAATAGGAGAGCTGGCCTGGGGTTGTGTATTTAACTTCACTTTCCTCTTTAAAATTTACTGTGTAGGTACACAAATTGCTTCCCTAAGCTTCACAGAGAGGGGGAAGAAGAAAAGCTGAATGGGGGTGTTTCCCGAAAATAGGAACCACAGGCTTCTGTAAAATGGGGTCTGGGCTCTGCTGCCTTATCTTGCAGCTGTCAGGTCCCACCTACTCTGGAAGTAGGAGCTGAAAGCACTGGGGTGCACACCAAAGAGTTCATTCCCAGCTTGAATCCAAGCACCAGCCAGGACAGCTGGGCCTGAGCACTGAGAGCGCTCAAAGTCCTTCGGGTTTTCTGGAGAGAAAGACTGCTTCCGCTCTTTCCTGCCCACCAACAACTTGGCCCCACCAGCAGCTGCTGCTTAAAAAACACCCACAGGCTCACCACATTTTAGTCTTCGAATTTACTTCCCCCACACCAAATTCTTGGAACTGTCTTCATTTAAGCTCAACAGGAAACAGCACCAGTGGAGAAGATGGCTGGTTTTTACCTTCATGAACTAGCTGCTGGAGCTGCTTGTGAAGAGTACATGCCTGAGGGGACTGCGGAGATGCTGTGCGTGTGGGCAGCAAGGAGGGTAGGCAGCTGGCTGGCCGCCAGTCCCACAGCTTCCAGAGCAGGTGCCCAGAGTGCTGCCTGAGTCCATCACAGGGGTGGGGGCAGGGCTTGGACCTCCTGGAGGCACTCGTTGTAGGCCTCCTGGTAGTCCTCATGGGGCTTGACCATTATCACGCAGGTGGGGCGCTTGGAGCCGGCTGCTGCTCCCAGGTCCTATGAGAAGGGGAAGAGAAGGATTGTCAGGGAAAAGTCTACACAACCTGTACACCAGGAGTAACAAACTGATGACCGCCCCCGCCCCAGGCCTAATCTGGCCCAGTTATGTCCTACTGGGTCCATATTATGTTTAAAAGCATTTTGAATTGATTGCCATCCAATTTGGTTGCCACATCCCCACAGGGCAGGGCCTATGTTCTCCAAACCCCACCATCCCCCCACTCTGTAGCCCCCCAGCCCTGGCACCTGCTACCTAAGGATAAGGACAGCTGCAGTCCCCCAAAATACGGAAACACCTAACAGGGCTCACACTTGTGCTGCATTTTAATTTATGAAGCACACACACTCATGTACCTTTTCTTCACAGTCTACAGGGGAGGGAATGCCCATTTTATAAAAAGGAAACTTAAGTGCAGAGAGGTGATTTATTTGCAGTCCCACAACTAGGAAGCAGCAGAGCCAAGCATCAGTCCAGGCCTGCTTAAATCCAGAGCCTGCTTGCTTTCCCACGATAGCTGCAATCCTGTCCCAGACCCTTCTCGAATGCCAACCAAAATTAGAGGGTCTCCTGCTCCTTACCGTCTTGGAGGGGATATAGACATAGGGCAAATCCCGGTCCTCACACATAACTGGGAGATGGCAGTATACCTCAATGGGCAGTGTGTCTCCTGCCAAAACCATGATCCTGAGAAGAAATAAATCACTGTCATTCCTAGCTTGTTCCTTCATTCAGCCGTTAAGTGCTGCATCTGGGCTGGGCCTTGGGGATACGATGATGAATAAGGTGGCCCCTGCCCTCAAGGAGCCCACAGTCATTAACGTTAGTTAATAATCCTCTGAAAGTGAGAACAAAATTTGTGTCTGGCTGAGTGCATTCTTCTGGGGGAAACGATCTCTACTATTTCTTAACCGCAATTTCAAATTTATCTCTGACCTAAGAGTTTAAAACCCACTGATCTAATGAAGAGAAGCTGATGATAAATGCCACCAAGTGTGACAAATGGTGAAGTGCTGGGACAGATGGGGTATGGAAGGGGCAGAGGACTAAGTGCTCATCCCTTTTTGGAGAGTTAAAAAAACTTTAGCCAGAGTCTGACACTTGAACCAAGGCTGAATGAATGAACGACTGTCAGCCCCAGGGGAGTGCTGAGGGCAAGGAAAATGTTGCTCTCTCCAGAGAGTACTAGGGCACCACTCAAGGCTTGCCCGAGAATCCTCAGCTAGGGTTCTTGCTGGCAAGGTTGGGCTCTGGGGCAAAGACCTCAGAAGCCCTGAATGCAGATGGAAGAGTCCATTCTCCAAGGATGGGTGACAGGCAGGCAGGAGGAAAGAGGCCTGGGTCAAAGCTCTGCTTCAGTGTCCAGTTTGCCTTCTGCCTCTTGGGCTTTCCACTGCTGCAGGTTCCTCTTAAGTGGCCTCAAAATGTTGGCATTCCTCACAGCCTAGTCCTGGGCTGCCCTCTGTCACTCAATACCTACTCCTTGGCTGACACAATCCTCCGCCACTGTATCAGTGCCATCTATGTACTGACAACTCCCAAATCTGTTCCAGCCCTCACTCTTCCAAGCTCTAAAACCATATGGCCATCTGCCTACTTGACACTTCTGCTGAGGGGAGGGTGGGGGATTGGCATTGTCTCAAAGGCACCTCAGAAAACCTGTCTGAAACCAACCTTGTGATCTCCTCATACAAACATCTCCTTTACTGTTTGCTAGCTTAGTGAATGGGCACTCCATTCAGCTATTCAAGTGAGAACCTTGAAATTAATAATATCTCCTCACTCTCCATATCCTAAAGTTATCTCAAATCCATCTACTTAAATTATCTCCATCTCCACCCCATCAGTAACCTAATCAAAATCATCCTCACCTTTTCTGGATTCCAGTAGCCTCCAGTTTTCTCAGAACTACTGCCCTCACTAATTCTTGCTTCCCTCAGTTGCCAGGAAAATGCAAATAATTAGGTCACTACCTGGCTTGTACCCTTTCAGTGGTCGCCCCCAAAGCTCTGAGTACAAAACGCAGATTCCTTACCATGAGAAGATAAGACCTCTGCCTACTTCACCTCTCTCCTGCCCTGGGGCCTTTATACAGAATGGTCTTCTGGAACTACCTTCCCACCTCCCCAATTAATCCCTGTCTTCAGATCTCAGCTCAAATGTGACTGCTCAGGGAAACTCCCTGAGGCACCCCTCTCAACCCCAATTAGGGCAGACTCCCCTTTGAGCATCAAACACCACCACCATCACCCCCCAGCATTATTTCTTGGGCATCTATTTTGCCAGACACTGGGGATAAAGAGCTCCTGTTCTCAAGGAGCTTACAGTCCTAGCTGGGAGATAAGGGAATAAAGATGTTAATTAAGCATTTCAGATTGATGAATGCCAGAAAAGAAATCAGTAGGATGATGAAGTCATTCTCACTGCACCTTGTACTTATTTTTGTGCAGTAATTGTTTGATCAATGCCACATCCCCATAGCCAGGTGCCTGACAAACAACAGACACTCAATAAATAGTTGCACAATGAATGAAGCTGAGGTCTACTCTGATTTAGTTTACACAGTTTGCTTCCCTCTAGAGTTCACTTTCCCCAAGGCTTCCCTTTTAACTCGTATAAATGATGTATCAGTAACTGTATTGAAGGGGGTTTACTGGCTGCTTTATTAACTTCTGTATATGGAGCTGAGTCAGAATCAACCTGACCGACCGAGCCTCTACTACTAAGTGGTAGGGACGGGACTCCGTTGCAGTGCACACATGCTAAATTCAGCGGGGAGGGGAATCCTTACCCTTTTTCTCCTTTGTTGATAAATTTCTGAACCTCCTTTACCCCGCGCCGAATCTGCTTCTGCTTCACGGCTGCAACGACAGGAGGGTCAGCTGAGGGCCCTCGCCCCGCCGCCCGCGTTCGCGTCCCAGCCCGGACCCCCACTCCGGCATACCCTTCTTGATGCATTTGTAGAGCCTCCGCGTGAGGCGGCGAGAAGCCAGGGGCTGTGAGATGGGATTCAGATTGACCAGCAGCTCATGGTAGGTGCGCTCGCCGGCACACGCCTCCGCCTGAGCCTCCGGTCCGTCTGGGTCTGCCTTTATTCTGGTCATGCCAGCGGCCGCGACACTGTCCACTCGAAGCCGCGGGAAAACGAATCCACGCGGCCCGTCGCTAAGGAATTCGCTTCCGGGTCAGCCTGCGGGGAGCGACCGGGCGTAGACCACAACCAATCGGGAAACGAGCACCTCCGACGCAGGCCAATCGTTGACGCGCGGCCCTTTAAGTGCGCTACTACAGAGAGGGGCGGGGTCTTGGCGGTGGGGGCGGGAAGTGGGCGGGGCCTAGGTAACGCGGATGGAAATAGGACCCTCTTCTGCGAGTTTCTGCGTTCTCAGATACTGGGAGCCAAAGGAAGCGGCTCTACCTGCAGGGGCGTGGCCACCAGCAAGGGGGAGGGTCTGAGGGGCGGGGTGTGCAATCCGGGTGGAAGAATGGGAAATCTGCTCAGTGTGAGTCCA